>JASPKZ010002706.1:7500-150000 GCA_030220185.1 Diploptera punctata | reverse complement strand
AGCCGAATAACAACAAATGAGATTCGATTTATGCGCCGTACAGCAGGCTACACAAAGTGGGACCATAAAAGAAATGAAATTATGGAAGAGTTGGATGTAGAACCCATTCTTCACCATATACAAAACTACCAGAACAACTGGAAAGCCCATCTTCAACGAATGCCGTCTCATAGAATTCCAAAAGCCATACTTCGCTACTGCCCCCAAGGCAAAAGATCGCTGAGACGTCCAAAAACACGCTGGATGGAAAATTTCTCTTTGAACCGTAACAGGCCACACGGCCTAATACTTGCATGGATGATGATGACAACTTACTGGGAGCATGAAAATTTAAAAAAAATTACCGACGATCACGATATGCGAATATGTCCAATGTGCGGGAAATTTGAAGATGAGATACATATATTAGGACAATGTAATGATTTAGAATATTGGAGACGTCAGTTATTACCGGAAAGATTTCTAAATTCAAATCGGGAAAGATTGGCATGCTACGAGTTATTGGTAAATCCAGAAAAGTGGATAAATTTGGGTAAATTTCTGGACAAAACGCGGAAAATAAGAACAAAACTCATTCATGAATAAATATATGTTATCAAAATGCAATAACATTAATTCTTAATAATTATACTTACTTACTTACTCACTGGCACTATCGAACCCGTAGGTTCATGGCCGTGCGGACATAAGTTCTCCATACATCCCTATCCTGAGCTAATGCTTTCCAATCATTTCCTGTGTAATCTACTTCCCTCAAATCATAGTTAATGTTAGTCCTTAATAGTTATATATAAATTAATTAATGTATAATGCTATTGTGTTTATTATTTAATTGTAATATTACTGTGTTTTATTTATGTAATTGTAATGTTATTGTTTTTTTAGTGTATAATGCTATTGTGTTATTATTTAATTGTAATATTATTGCGTTTTCTTTATGTAATTGTAATGTTATTGCTTTTTTTTTTGTTTATTTTTCTTCACACTAGTAGCAATTATTACTTTATTGTAACGGACTGACAGCGCGTACGACTTACTGCCTGTGCGACCCTTATTTGTAAATAATATTGTAAATATCTTACTTTTTGTCTAATAAAGTCCTACTACTACTACAAAAGTCCTACTACTATTCAACTCAATATTTGTCTTGACAACTGAGGAAAACCAGGAAGAACTTTCATTCATGTTTCCTGGCTAGAATGCAATTTTTAAGGTGACGGAGGGCTAAAAAGATGTAAAACCTCAAGGAAGAATAAACCCTTGTTGGGGTCCAATATCAAAACTTGGTGAAAGTCTTCTATGGAAAAGGCTAAAAAAATTAGATAAAGAAGAATATTTCTGAATGGTATAAATCTTGTAGAAGGTAAAAGCAAAGACAAAACATGGAGAGAGATAAGAGCCATATGTTTACAGGGCATGAGATCTAAGCAAATGATTGACAGACCATGGGCGATCATACATAAGAAGGGACTCGCCTCACTGCTGACCAATCATAACCCAAATTTGTCATAAGATTTCATGGATCCACAGTCCTGTGTTGTGCTTGCAGTGCTTATGTGAAACAGAGATTGCATGTTAATAGTTAACAACAACTTTAATTTGTTTAAAGTTACCTTCTTTGGTGTGACATATATGTGATCAAGATATCACCGGCAGTGAAAAAAAATAAATAAATAAATGGGTGTAGTGCCATTGGAGGCCGACAGCATACATTTGAGAATGCTGTAACCTATGAACCAGCTGGGAGTAGAAACATCAATCATAAAGTAAGATCTCTACATCTACAAGGGCATAACAGCCTAATGCTGAGCTTTAACCTCTCCTTTGTTAGAAGTTACTAGACCAATTAATTTAGTTATGCTTATTTGTACACAGATGTCATGAATGTATACGGTCAACGTACCAACTCAATGAGACATCTAGCAGGCAATTAAGCTATTACTAGGATGAAGAAGTTGGTAAATTTTGCTTAGAGGCCTCTATTTAGGCTTAAGGATCTTTTACGAGCCTGAAACCTTCAGACTCGGGACCCACAGTTTGACTTACCTTTTGAATCTTAAAAGGTAACGATATCCCACTACAGGCCTCAGGAGGCCCTTGGGGTAGTAGGAGGTTAGGGCTCCCACCTTTCTGGACAATCGGCACTTGATGTCAGCCGGGTTGTCAGCCCTGCGTGACGGCCGTCTTTACCCCCAGAACAAGGCTGATTCGACCCCAGGGCCATAGTGCCGCCAGAGGATTTGGGTCAGTTTAAAAATTCTGACCCCACCGGGACGTTGGATTTTTCCATCCTAAAAATTCCATTGAACCCAGCCAGGTTTGAACATGTGACCTTCAGGACAAGAGGCACGGTGCATAACAACTAGTCTACCATGGCCGACAAATTAAGATCTCATTCACTAATTCATAAATGATAGGAATATTGATTGCTTGATGAAATTGGGCCACCAGGTTTGTATCTGGAATCACTGTATATGAGTCTCAAACTCTACCAAGTGAGCCAACATGCTTGGTTGAATAATTTAAAAAATTACAATCAAAATTTATTTTTCAATTGTAATTTTGTCTTTTGCAGTTCCGAGAAAGGCGTTATGAGCTGGAAGTTGATTCAGGAAGTTTGAGTAGTGTATTGAATCGTAACAATTGTCCAACCAGTCAGTACCTGATGCAGGCCATAGAACCAGCTGTAGCAACTAATGAAAATGAAATTAATTCAATAAGAAGAGGTAAGAACACATCATTTCAACACAGTCAAAATAATTTCCTCAGAACAGATTAACCCATTCACCTCATAAGATGAGGTAGACTTGCCGGCAGTTAAATGGCCTTCAACTCAGAAGATGAGGTACACTCGCTTAATTCTATTATATATTTTGTAATATTTTCTACATCCCTTGGCAGGGTAATCTTTTGTTAACACTTCTGAATAGTAGAGGAATGTGTTTTTGCCTTCGCCCTTATAATGATCTCAAGTACAGTTATCTTTTGTTTGTTTTGAATGTCTGAAAATAGACAATATAATTTAGAGTAACTTAAATCTGGTTTCTGGGAAAATGCATTGAGCATTTGAACCTGAAGCAAATGGGTTAAGAATACAATGGCATGTTACATACAATATTTTTCAATAACAATTTTATACAAAGATCAAAAGTAATTTTTTGGTACTAATATGTCACTTCTACACAATGTTACATGTTGTGCAGGATATACAATATGTGTCACAATAATATTTAAGTTTTACATCACAATTAGGCACATCAGCCCTAGACTTAAAAGCTGACAAAAGTAACTCATCCTAACCTTATATTTGTCCTTTACCCACTTCAAAACCACATCTGTATTATCTCACAATTATTATGAGCAAATTCATTGCTATTCTATTTTCATGAAGATACTCTCTTTTAGAGCAAGATATAATTTTTAAAAAAATAATATTTATCTTGCTGTAGAGTGAGAATACAGTATGATATCTTTATGAAAGGAGATCAGTGAATTTACAAGATATGAACAGCTTATTCGCACTTGAGACTTCTGAGTGATAGTTTTTTTTTATTTGGGTGGGTTACCAGCCCAACCGTAAAATCCCCAACCTGGAGGACCAGAGTTTAATTTCGGAGTTGTCTTTCTCCTAGACAGACTGCCTTACAAGGCTATAGAGCTCTGTCTGCCCTGAGCATCTGGTTTTATGGCGCCAGAAACTTGCCATTCACCCTCCATCTTCAGTAAAATCAGTCCCACCATGTGAAGGTAGATGGAAGGGTTTTGTAGAGAGAGGCTATATTTTGCGCTATTTGGAGCCTTTTGTAGAGTCTGAGAGCTCATTCTCAGATCCGCCCCAGTCATTCTCTACCCTTTAGGGACCATATGAACAGCTTAAAGACATAAAATGTAGCCACTCTGCTATGCTGAGAAAATTATCAAATTCCATGCTCAGCTAACTTCTATTAACATGCAGTTCAAAGGTGAATGACAGTTGAATCAAAATTTGATTGAACTGAATTTTGTTCTTGTAAGAACTGTGCATTAATTGAAATTAATCAAACGTGTAATTTGATCATTTCTTGGGTACAAGGAAGTGGCCAGGTTTTATGCTGTATAAATAAATATTATTTTAAACTGTACCAGAAAAATTAGGACATAAATTTGGTTAATTTAACAATATCAGAATTTGGCTTTCATACACCACTTAAATGTTTCTTATTATGTTTTAAGTTATTTGGAATCAATTTTTTATAACAAATTTTGAGATTTATGTAACAAGTTTAAGATTTTATATAGCATCTTTCTTTTTATAACGTTACAGGTGACATTCCTGTTATCCATGACTGTGATGAAAGAGGTATGTACTTATTGTATTATGTCTAAATTAATTTCAATTATAAACTTTATTTAAATGTGTATTTTCATTCAAATTATTTTTGACTGCTTAACAGTAATATTAAACATTAAATTTATACTTTCCACTTCTCACCAACACATGCATTTACAAATGTGTATGATAATCTATGCAGTATAATGATGACATGTGGTTAAATAAAATAAGTTAAATAAAATAAGACATGTGGTTAGATTGTCAAGTCCCCCCCCCATTCAGTATAGCTGGTTTTCTCAACCTGGAGTCACTACTTATTGTCCCATACTGACTGAAATTCCATGAGGTATTTTGTCTCCATGGAGTCTTAAACCAGCACATGTCTTGCAACTCCGCGTCAAGCCATGATGCTATAGGCTACAAATATGTAGTAAAAAAAAGTGTAATGCCAAGTCAAAGGATGAGATGAAGCTTCTGTTATTAAAGAATGATTGGATGCCGGCTGCTCAGGCCTGTTGCATAATCACATTTTTTTTTTTTAATATCCCGCTACAGGCCTCAGGAGGCCCTTGGGGTAGTAGGAGGTTAAGGCTCCCACTTTTTCTAGACAATCGGCACTTGATGTCAGCCCTGCGTGACGGCCGCCTTTACCCCAGAACAAGCGTCTGGTACTCATTTCCATTAGAGGATGAGTCGACCCCAGGGCCATAGTGCCGCCGGAAGGTTAGGGTCAGTTTAAAAATCCTGACCCCACCGGGACTTGAACCCTCGACCTTCTGGCTTGTAGCACGGTACCTTAACCACTATGCTACGGCATGCCCCAGTTGCATAATCACATGGATAGATGAAATTAAATTGAATTAAATGGATGACATGAGTATAGAGAAATGATGGAATTAAGTTTTGGCAGGGGGAAATGGGAGAAGTCCCAGAAAAGAACCTGCCCTGGCTCAATTTATCCACCACAACTTGCATGTGGAATGACTAAGACATGAACTTGGGACCACAAAGCCACCAAGTACATTAGTACCTTATACTTTACATTACTTTGCAATTTACGGCAATAATTACATAGCCGTTATTGAATTTTTACAGATAACCTCATACTGAAAACACTAAAAGATGTCACAGATTCCCTAAAAATCTTGAAAGAAGAAGTTGCAAATCAAGTAAGTTTCAAAATTATTCAAATAAAGTAAATATGGTATAAAAATAAACTAATTTAAGTTAGCATTAAGATGCTCCAGAATGCCCTATTTAGCAAATGTTAACCCATTTGCCTCAAAAGACAAGGTAGACTCACCGGCAGTTAAATGGACTTCAACTCAGAATACGAGGTACACTCGCTTAACACTGCTGTTACATATTTTGCAATATTTTGTACATCTCTTGACAGGGTAATCTTTTGTTAACATTTATGAATAGTAGAGGAATGTGTTTTGGCCGTCACCCTTATCGTATCTCAAGTACCGTTATCTTTTGTTTGTTTTGAATGTCTGAAAATAGATAATATAATCTACATTAACAAATTTTTCCAGGAAAATACATTGAGAATTTAAATCTGAAAGCGAATGGGTTAAGCATATTTTTACTTAATTTAACATGGAGATTTACAGTTAGTTAGAATATTATTGAATTTGGACATACAATTATTCTGAAAAATTTGTCAATTGAATAGTTGCTCAGGACAACGTTGTAATCTTCATTTTTTCAAAGTTGAATTCTACATGGAAAAAAGATCCCACATACATTAATAAATATTTACAATGTAAAACTCAACTTGGGGGGGGAAAAAATGACAGTAACAACCTTGTTCAAGAGGGTTATTCAATTATGTATGTCTCTAGAAAAAATGATATTGTACAGTGACAGCTCTAATAAAAAAGTCCGTATGTTAAATTACAACACTAGTTTTTGATGAATAAAAGTCTAGTGCAACAATACATTTTGAGAAAATGTGGACTATATAAGCTTCTCTTCAAATTATATATAAGCTTTATTTAACATTATCAACACCTATGGTAGTGAAGCATGGACACTAAAAAACAACATGAAAGCAGAATAACGGCTTGTGAAATGAGATTCATGCGCAGAACAGCGGGTTACACCAGATGGGATCGGAAAAGGAACATCGATATACTTAAAAGAATTGAAGACTACGCCAATTTTGGAATATATTAAACAGTACCAACTAAATTGGAAACACCATCTTGAAAGAATGAGTTCAAATCGGATCCCCAAAGCTGTTTATAATTATATACCAAGAGGACGAAGATCACTGGGCCGTCCTATGAAACGCTGGAGGGAAAATTTTCTATAGGATTGTAACAGGCCTTGGCCTAATACTTGGAAGGAAGAAGAAGAACATTATCAACACACTTTAATATAAAGGTATAAATAGCATGGTAACATATTAACATATCTTAAAGGCCCTGTGCAAGAATCATAAACCAACACCATAAGGAGTACTTAGGGTAGCTAGCTTCTACATCTCACGTGACTTCACTCCAAGAAAATTCCTGGTATTAATTTTATCGGAGGCTGAGTGGCCCAGAGACCCAAAAATGTTTCATCAAAATATATAAAATATTGTACAATACACATTTTATAAGATCATAGGAGCAGCGCCCAATAGAACAGGTTTGAAAATGGAACTAGTTCCGAAAGATCTAGCTCATTATTTAAAATAATTTTAATTTGTTGAGGACGACTGTCATCACAGGTACAATTTTTATTGTTTTAAAAATTTATGAAATTATATTACGAAACTCAAATTCATATTATAGAATGGTACATTATAAAACTTACATCATAAATAACTATTATTATAGTCTTAAGTGGACACTTTATTTAAAAACTGAACCCATTGCTACTAAATTGTTTATAATATGATTTATATTACATATTACACAATCTTGACTGTTTCAGCGCCTTGATATCCAACATCTCCGTCAACTTATAGAACAATGTGAATTGTGTGCACCAGGTAATTGATATTTCCAGTTTTACTATCCATCCATCCATAGTAATTCTGCCCAAGGGCAGGTCTTTGACTGCAATCATAGCATTTCCATGCTATGCTTTGCAGCTTTACTAAGGAATTATAAGTGTGGTAGCTTCCCGTTGCTCTCCACACCCTGAAGGATGATAATGATAAGGATGATGATGATGGCCGGATGATTTTCGAGGACCTTGGGCCATAAGCTTCCTGACATTTGTCTTACAGGTGAGGAAAAAGCCTGAAAAAACCTCACCCAGGAGCCTATCCCAACCGGGAATCGAACCAGGGCCCGCTGCATGACAAGGCAGCATGTTACCTCGAGACCACAGCGGTGGACAGTTTTACTATGTGGATGCAAAACATAGTCTCTTACTTTTAAAGAGGAGAAAAAAATGTAAGTACATTTGAGAAAAAAATGAAGGTAGGTAAACCCTCTACTCATTTCTGGCATAATACCAGATTGAGGGAGTGATGAGATGAAACCCCTATTATGGAAGGTATGTGATATATGAGGATTCTGGTTGATTAGGCTTGTCATACCATCATAGGGACAGATGAAATAAAATGATTGCTATGAGTACGGAAAAGTGGTGGAATGAAATTTTTGGCAGAGGAAAAATGGGAAAAACTGTAAGAAACCTTGTCCTAGCTCCAATTTGTCTACCACAAACCCCACATGGAGTACCAAGGCGAACATCAGACCCAAAAATGGAAAGGCAAGTGTCAAATCACTTGTGCCATGGAGCTGCCTAAGAATAAAGTGCTTAAGATAATCTTTTTAATCAAACAGAGACAGACAGGCTAATTCAGATCACTGAGCTACATGATCTTTACAGGAAACCTGATGCAATAAGAAATATTAAGTCTTGTAGACTGGGATGTGCCTTGAACAGGGAATTAGAGAGAGGAATGTAAATTTTTGTAACAAATCCAGAAAGAATTTGGCCAGTAGGTAGACCAAAAATGAGATGGGAGAATAACATTTACCATGATTTGAGGGAGATGAATTATGCAGGGAATGATTGGAAAATATCAGCTTAGGATATGGATGTATGGACCTATGGGTTCAATAGTACCAGAGAGTTAGTTGGGTAATTTTTTTTTGTGTCCTATCAGGTCTTTATTATTCTAATTATTTCAGCTTCCTCATCAGGTCATTAGATTCTCAGAAGCATAGGGTCAAACTGATAAATAATGGGAGCAACATCTCCTAAAACAGCGGTTCCTAACCTTTTTCAACTTGCAACCCTTTCCACAATGATCTGAGTTGGGTGAACCACTGACTTTTAAATATACATACAGTAAACATGCATAAATTGTCATTCCAAGCAAAAGGTTTAATAACCTTAAATTAACTTAACCCTTAACAGTTAAAACCTAAAGTTACTCTAGTTATGGCTTAAAAGTTACCTAATGTGTACGCCTAGTTGTAGCGAAATCAAATGCATTCTTAATGTTGTTACATAACTGTAAATCAGGCATTCATAGTAAATATCAATTTATTGTGGAAATATTATATTATAGGGTTAATTTAATTTTTAAATAATAATAATAATGATTATTATTTTTTTATTGCGGATGAGAGGCGTTTCTTTTGAACCCAAATTTCTTTCATTCTTATTATTATTATTATTATTATTATTATCATCATCATATTAGTCTTGTTATTGTTATTACAATGCTGCAGAAATGAAGGTTGCAATAATAGACCTCACCTCAAAACCCACCATTAGGCCTACAGAAAAGTTTTGGCAAACCCCTTGAAATATTTGGTGCACCTCCTAGGGGTTCGCAAACCACAGGTTGGGAAACAATATCCTAATACATGTTCTAAATAAGGGCAGCTACTCTTTAAGGGTCATTGGAGTCCAGCCCAAATCCCCATTTTCGAGATTGTATTCTAATGCCACCACTGCACTTTTCATGCTTTGGGATCTACGATGAGCATTGTAATACCAATAACAATACTAATATGATGATGATAATAATAATAAGAATGAAAGAAATTTGGGCTCAAAGGAAACACCTCTAAGTACTTTGCGTAGTCCTACATGGGCTCATCCGCAATCAAAAAAAAAATAATAATCATTATTATTATTATTTGAAAATTAAATTAACTCTGTAATATATTTCCACAATAAATTGATGTGGTAATGTAGTCTATTTTCAAATTTATGTACCACTTTGGTAGACTACTTTTCATAGATGATGTAATCTTATATTGCATACAGAGAAGAGTGTAGGATGGGTACATGTTTATGTTTGAGGTTTTTTAATTCATTTCATACATCTCAATGATGGATAAATCATATTTGAAGAGAAAAATTATACACTCAGACCAGGGCTCGAACCCAGGACCTTTGGCTTTCTGGGCCAATACTCTACCGACTGAGCTACCTGAGTGAGTTCTGATCTAAATGCAAATTTTTCTCTTATATACATTGTTAATTCCCGCGCACCAAGTAAAATGTAATATAAAAATTCCCAAATAAATGTCTTCTTAATAAAGAAGCTGCCATTTGCAAAGATAGAAACAAAGCTTTCATAGCATTTCGTGCACGGGAATTAACAATGTATATAAGAGAAAAATTTTCATTTAGATTGGAACACGCTCAGGTAGCTCAGTCGGTAGAGTACTGGTCTGGAAAGCCAAAGGTCCTGAGTTTGAGCCCTGGTCTGAGCGTATAATTTTTCTCTTCAAATATGACATGTTTATGTGTTTGTTTATTGTCAAGTGTGTTGTATGAGGGATGATGATGATTCTTAAACTGGTCCATGTCTTGTAGCAGCACCACAACCGTGGAGTTGATTAAGCCTCTAATGGAAATAAGTAGCCTACCAGATGCATATTCTGGGGCTGAAAATTTGGCTGATAGCCTCAACTTCTTGTTATTGTTTCATTTAATTATGCTCTTTAAAAGCTAAGACCATCAGCATCACAATTCAAATCTAGGCATGAAAGACCAAAAAATATTGCTTGGAGACCTCTTTTTTCAGGTTAGAGGTTGTTTTACTTGCAATAAATCTATGATGTGGAATCTAGACTTCAGTTCTTTTCCAAAGAAACCCATACTCAGGATTTTTACATCCTGAAAATACATTGGTCCTGGCTGGGTTTGACCCCTTGGAACCAGATGCAAGTACAACAACAATTAGGCCACCAGAACTGTCTCTTTACCTCCTACTACCCCAAGGACCTTCTAAGGATAGTAGTGGGATCATTTCACTTTATTTAATTATCTTTAAAAGATTAAATTCAAATTTTAAAATGATAATGTTCCATATATTCTTAAACAAGAACTAAAAACAATCTAATTTTAAATTGAATTACTTTTTAGCAGATAGACCACCATCATGCAGCAACAACCCTGCACCATGTTTCCATGGTGTTCAGTGCCATGACACATCTGATGGACCTCGCTGTGGACCATGTCCAAGAGGTTATGTTGGTGATGGCAGAAACTGCAAACCAGGTCTGACATGTCAAGACAGACCATGTTTCACAGGTAAGTTAATATGAATATTCAATTTGTCAATAAGTGATATAACAGCATAGTGGTAAAAATGCAATAGTAAATGGATTGAGAGAGTTGGAGAGTATGGCTGATCAATTACCAGTATTCAACATAATATTTCAAAATACGTAAAGTAAACCAAACTGTTGTTGTAAACTATTTTATTACATAGAGGTTTAATTTATATGATTAATTATAAAATACAAACATATGAGTAATTTGAAAGGCTATGGTTACAAAAATGACTTGCACATTGTAGTAGTATAACATCCATATTTGATACAGGCAAATGAGAGAAATTTGAAGAAGTGGCTGAATTCAAATACCTAGAAACAATAATTACAAATAGGAATTAGATGCACAAAGAAATTAAACATAGGCTCAATTCTGGAAATGCACGTTATTATACACTACACGGACTCTTGTCGTCCCAACTCCTTTCAAAAAAGTTAAACTGAAAATACATAAAATTGTTATTCCCTCAGTTATTTTATATGGATGTGAAACATGGACTATTACTTTAAGGGAGGAAAGGAGATTATGGGTATTTGTTAATAAAGTTCTTAGGAAAAATTTTAGACCAAAGAGAGATGAACAGAAGGAGAATGGAGAAGACTTAATAACAGTGAGTTATATGGTCTTTATAGGAAGCCAGATATAGAAAGAACAGTTAAGTCTCATAGACTACAATGGACAGGACATGTGGCATGAATGGAGAATGAAAGGCATGCATTGAAGTTTCTTGTAGGAAAACCAGAGGGAAAACGATGTGTTGGTTGACTAAGAATGAGTTGGAAGAATAACATTAACCGTGATTTGAAGGAAGTAGATTATTCAGGGAATGATTGTAAAACATTATCTTAGGATAAATACATGTATGGACAGCTTTTGTCTGTGCAGCCATGAACCTACGGGTTTGATAGCCAGTGAGTTAGTTAGTTCATAACATCCACATTGTTATTTTAAGGTCATATGTACACCAACATTTTTAAATCATTGGTTTTGAAATGCATTTATTTTGTTAAAAAGTAGCTTGACAAACACTTCAAATTTCATGGCAGCCCTAATTATTATTATTATATACTCAACTACACTTGTCAAAGTGTATTGATATAAGTTGAGTTTCAACTCTGAACCTTCAGAATATACTAACCGATAATTTTCTTAACTTGTTTGAGAAAAAAAAAAATGCTCTGCCTGTTCACCACTTGTTTATAATCAGTAGGGCCCAGATTTGTAGGTTTTAACCTATTTTTCTCTGTACTTCATAATTAGAAAATTTTAATATACTTTTCCGTTTCATACCAATGAGGTCTGAATATGTTATTCCTTAGGTTCTAATATCGGCTAAAGGAGTTAAGAGCTTAAAAGAGATTAAATTTTACTTTTAAGGACAAGAGAGAGAGAAATGAAAATTTGGCATTATAAAATAAATAAATTCATTCTGATACATAGCTAAATAATGTTTCACGGTGAAAACTGTAAGAAAGATTTCAAACCTGAGAAAAATCAATAATGGTACAACATGCATGTAACATTAAAATTGGAAGATGTTATGCATCAACCAACTAAGTACTATTTAAAAAAAATGATATTTTGATGCCATCTGTTGCACTGACTCATGAAGTTAGTGTACACACACTTTTAGCACCAAATCTTTAAATATAGCCTTATTATTAAAGAAAAATGTAAACGCCATCAGTCCCATCAGAAATTACCACAAACGACTGAGAAACCAGATATTCATAAATGCTAATCTAAATTTTGCATCATGCAGTCAAGTGCCAACTGTTCCTGCTCTTAGATGTATTTTTTCTCGAAACTTACATAATGGTGCATAGCTGGTTGGGCATATTGCTCCTACAGTATTTTCTCAACTGGAGTTCAGTTTATTCTGTCTGTTGATTTAACATTTCACAGGAATTGTTTAAAATACACATAATTGCAATAATTGCCCCAAACATTCAATTAAATTATTCAATTCTCAAAACAGATTAACTTTCCTCTAATGATCTAGCCTTTACACTTTGATAAATGTGAAATGTCATTGTTGCTATGATCCAACAAATTCCAGTTCAACATTTTTAATGTAAGAAGAGCAATGTATTTATAATGTTTTATTTTAGAAAGTAATATTTTGAGGTCCTTTTAATTAAATTATTTTGAGTTTGTGAAAATCTTACCTTAATATTAATGTTGATTTGTTCTTGAACATGTTTCGATTAGAACAGTGGATTGTTAACAATACAAACTCTTCAACAGATGGGGTAAGGTCCTTTTTTGTCAAATTTATCAGAAACAATTGAATTGTGAATCTTTTTTTGCTACAAAAATGTGTTGAGGGAAATATAAAATGTTTTACAATAAATAATTTGGAATTGTATATTACTGATATAATCAAATGTTTCATACCTCTCCTCACAATTAATTAATTAATAAAAATAAATAAATAAATAAATAATTATGAGAGGTATGAAACATTTCATTTTGATCTTAAATTAAACCTCATAGTGATTTATTCCTGTAAAAGTTCAATGTATATTACTGTTCATTGCAATAGTCATCGAAAAAAAGTAAACACAATTTATTTTTAAACACTTCTAACTGAACTTGGGAAATGAATTGGAACTTTGATTATTATATTATATTATTATATATGGTGTGTACTTTCTTAAAGAATGTTTTTTGTTGATGTTCTAAATTCAGTAAATAGTTATCGTTAATCTGTGACTAATTCATTAGATTATATAAAGAAGTATGTAATTCAAATCAATTTGTAACTCATTTGAATGCAAATATTTGTCAATTTAATACAAAAACAGCATGATTTGAAGAAACAAAATTCTAAAAAGGGCTAAACCATCTCTTCATAAAGCCTAAAAGTTATTATTATAATATCCAAAAATCCAGGCCCTTGTAATTAGGCTGGTTCTGTAGCTTGATATGCCTCCTGAAAGATGCAGATTTTTATAGAATCAAAGTTGCCCAAAGCTCCTTTTACCTCATGCAATCTCTGTGGATGCATGAATCCATGCTTTCATACAACATATGAATGGTAATCCATGATTACCTTTCTTTTTTTGTAGCGTATTCAATAAACAATAAAATTTTAATTTTGCAGGAGTGAGATGTTATGACACAGTAGAAGGCTTCCAATGTGGTCCATGCCCAAGTGGATACTATGGAGATGGAATGCGATGCAAGCTTCGCAATGGATGTGAAAATAACCCATGTGCTGCTGGTATAACCATCAATTCACTTTAATACTAACAATAATAACAATAAGAGATATTAAATCAGCTTTATACTTGTCATAGCTCATTTTAATTGAAGTAGAAATCTGTTCATCTGAATGATTCATCAGTTTTTCAATTAATTGAAATTCTCTCTATTTCTCTTCTAATACTATTCTGTCAATTTACACAAAATATAGTAAAAATGCTAGCATTAAGATTTTTTATTAATAAAACTTAATATCAATTACACTAAATATATGGTTACATTAAAAAAATAATATTATTAAATGATAATACGCACTATAAAAAAATGAGAGAAAATTTGAAGGAGTGGTAGAATTCAAATATCTAGGAACAATAATTACAATCAGGAATGAGGTGCAGAAAGAAATCAAACATGGACGCAATTTTCAAAATGCATTCTATTATGGATCTCTCAAAAAAAATTTTAACTAGATGTATGTAAAACTGTTATTCTTCCAGTTAAACTATACGGATGCAAAACATGGTTTTAATTTTAAGAGAAGAGAAAAGGTAATGAGAATTTAAAAATAAAGGGCTTAGGATTTTTTTGACCAAACAGAGAAAACTACATAACAGTTAGTTACATGATCTTTATGGTAACCAGTTGTAATAAGAACAGTTAAGTAGACTGCTGTGGACAGGACATGTGGCATTAATGGGGAATGAAAGAGGAGCAAGCAAAAACTTCTTGTAGTAAACCAGGAGGTAAAGAACCCTGTAGTTAAAGCAAAAATGAGGTAGGAGAATAATATTAACCATGATTTTATAAAGATAAATTATACAAGGAATGACTGGAAAACAACTCAGGATAAGGATGGCGGAGAGCCAGCACCCAATGATACTGACATTAGAGCCAGAAAACGTAAGCTGCTGGCCTATAAGAGGAGAGGGGAAGCGAAGAATAATCCACAACAGGAGGATGAGGTTCATTAGTCCTGTAATGGCTGGGGACCCAACATGCTGACAACATTTCACCTATCTAGGAGAGACAACTCTGGAATAAAACATGGCTGGCTGAGCTCTGGAGCTGGATGAAGGCAATCAGACAAGGGAGGAAACCCCGAATAACAAACCCACCATGAAAACGGGCTAGCAACCCACTTCAAGATGTATCTTACACATTGCTTGCAGTCCAAGAGATAATATAAAAAGAATGGGAGACAATAGACTTGCAAAAAGAGCTGAAGAAGATAGACCAATGGACGGGAGAAGAGCAAGAGGAAGACCAGCCAAGAGATGGATAGACAGTGGATGCACATCTAATACGTCTTCCTCTGAGGAATGATTTGGAAAATAAACAGGATGAAAATCCTACAAATAAAGATTAAGAAGAGGGATTGGATATATGGAGAGTTTAGGTCTGCAGACCCATGAACCTCTGGATTTGATAGTGCTAGTGAGTTAATTAGTTGATACTATTGTCTAAAAATTTTAATATGTATTTATTGAATAGGGTAACAATATATAAATACCTTCCTACATAAAAAGTCATAGCATTCAGGTTTTTTCCTTCATTCATTTCTGTCTTCCCAATCTCCTTTCTGCAATCTATTCTCCACTATTGACATTCTAATCTCTTGTATTCATGTAATCTTTGATCGACCCTTCTTCTTTCTTTTCTGGGACCAATTAAACATTTTTAGACAATCTCTGCTCCTTCATTCTTCTGATAGGACAATACAATTTTAATTGTCTATATTTAATTAAGTCTAATATAGAATTTTGGATCTTTATTTCCTGCCTGATTAAAGTATTGCTAATTGTTTATAATCTGGAATACCTAGGTGATCATCTTAAAAGGTCAATTTTCATTGACAGTAAAAATCTAAACATTAAAATTTATAAAATGATTATCTTGAGTGTGATACTCTATGGGTATGCATTACGGACTCTCATATCTTGAAAGAGTCCCACGCTGTAGCCAAGTGGTTAAGCCAAGATACCTTGGCGCAAAGCTACAGGACTTGCGCTGGTTTAGGTCTCCATGGTGGAAGAAATTTTCTCATGGAATTTTGGCCAGTATGGGACCAGTGCCCACCCAGCATCATGAGGCATTTAGGTAGCTACAGTAAGTAGCAGATCCAGGTTGAGAAAACCAGCTGTAATGGCTGGGGACCCAACATGCTGACAACATTTCACCCCTACATTGGCTGGATGATAATTACCTCTGTGATTAACACACATGTGGATGTGAGGCCAGCAGTCGGCTGGTAGGTCAAAGAAGGGACTTCTAAGCCTGTCATGCCATGGAGTTTTATATCTTGAAAGAAAAAAACTAAGACTGCTGGTATTCAAAAAATAAGATCCTGTGACAAATATGCAGTCCCATGAGGTTTAAGCATTGAGAAATGAAAAAGTTTCACAATGAGGAACTCTATAATTTATATTTTAATTAATGTTGGAAAGTAAACGTTATGAGGTTCCATCCATAGGTTCCATCCATAGTAATTCTGCCCGAGGGCAGGTCCTTCACTGCAATCATA
Source organism: Diploptera punctata (assembly GCA_030220185.1). Classification (NCBI taxonomy): domain Eukaryota; kingdom Metazoa; phylum Arthropoda; class Insecta; order Blattodea; family Blaberidae; genus Diploptera; species Diploptera punctata. The sequence goes on along the minus strand of JASPKZ010002706.1, from coordinate 133,429 downwards.
GCATTTTCATCCTATGCTTGCAGCTTTACTAGGGAATTGTAGGTGTGGTAGCTTCCCGTTGCTTTCCACACCGGTAAAGGATAATGATGATGATAATGATAAGGATGATGATGGTGATGATGGCCATATGGTGATGATGGCCATTGTTGTAGGTAGGTAGATACACACAAAGAATATAGAGGCTCCATTTGCATGCAAGGTTCGTAGAAGCCAACCATAATTTACATCTCGACAAATGTGCTTGACTCTATTAAATGCTAGTTCAATATTAGGACAATAGTTGTGGTACAGTAGAATTCCCAGTATTCCAATCCTTGGCCTCTTCTACTGGAATTTTTAGAAGAATTTGGGGAGACAGACTTCTGTATACCATTTAGAGATAACTGTCCCCTGATCAACTTGAGATCATCTTGTTGAGAACAAAATGGCCACCACTTTCTTTCTTACGCTCATAGCCCTTTAATCTCAGTAAAGGCTATTCAACTGGGAAGGTCCTTTGTTTCAGGGTCATACTGGTGGATCCACGTTTTGATAGCTGATACCCAGCAGGAGTTTGTGTTGTTGAATCTCTTCACTATTTCTTTGCACCATTTATGCTCTTCTGACAAATGGTGCGTCATCCATCAAGAAAAAATTGTCTTTTGCTCTTAAATGTTAGTGCAAGATGGTGGAAACACTTGGCGAACTAATCCCTAGGATCTCCTCAATGTCCTTATAGGTCAATATATTGCAGATCTTCTTTAATCAGAGTTTCTAGTGCAGAGATGTTTTCTTCATTCACCACTGTTGTTGGCCTTCCACTTTTCCTCTCACCTTCAAGGGATATTATTCTCCCTCTTAAATTCAGAAACCAGTGGAAAACTGTTACACATGAATGATTAAGGTTCCCAAATGCTTTTGTGAGTCGCTGAAGTGTTTGTGACTCATTTAAACAATATTTACAATTGTAAAATATCATAACATGGAAATGTTCCTTCTCAAGCTCCATATGTCACTATGCTATCTTCACATTTGAACAAATTTACAAGACAACTGACAGAAATCTTTTGTACCTGTTATGGTTTTGATGTTTGAGAGTTGGGCTTTCAAGTGGCATTTTAATTTATTGCCTTCCTATCATCATACGTCGTATCTCAAAACTTATCTAGTGATCTTTATTTTTCCAGTGGCTGTAGTATATACTTTTAAAGTGGACAATACATTTGCCTGTGACATTAACTTTATTAAATAAATGAATTTGTCAAAATTTCAAAATTAATATTAATGTGTCAGAAAAAAACTTTATATAATGGTACTATTCACTCACTAACTAAATTGGAAACACCATCTAGAAAGAATGAGTTCAAATTGGATCCCCAAAGCTGTTTATAATTATATACCAAGAGGACGAAGATCACTGGGCCGTCCTATGAAACGCTGGAGGGAAAATTTTCTATAGGATCGTAACAGGCCTTGGCCTAATACTTGGAAGGAAGGAAGAAGAAGAAAAAGAAGAAGATTCACTCACTAAAAAAGATACAGAATTATGAAGTTAAATTTCTTTAAGAATTTTTAGCACAATGAATTATAGTAGGCCTGTAGGCAAAAATGACCTCAGAAATTTGGTGTGGATTGAAAGTGGTTAACTAGAATATCACAAATTATCTGACAATTTATTAGCTGAAATCATTCAATCTTTATGACTCAGTTACACATGGATGTACTTTAGTCAAGATTTTTTTTTGAAGAATATGTCATGTATTTCATTAATAACACTGTCAACATGATTTTTATCTCATGAGTAACAATAGTTGTACTTAATACAGTTTTTTATCGTGTTTTCAAATATGTATTTGGAATTTCTCCATCACCAACAGTTTTTTTAAATTTCAATTTCAATTAATGGAATTAAATAATTATTTTTTAATAAACTTTTTTCGTCCATTTGTTCATTGTAAAATAAAACCAAATGAGCTAATTAAAATGGTTTCAGCTATGGAAAAGAGATATCAAGGCAAATGGAATCCTAATATGCTTGCCGATTTTGTTGGACCATCAAGAGGGATGCTCCACAGGCAAAATATAGCAGAAAATCATAATTTCTTACTTTCTAGATAAGTCTGAATGTTCAAATATTGTGTAGTTACGAATGTAGAAAATATTTTAAAGTGTTTGAAATTATAAATTCCTGTCTCTCAGAAATCTTGCATGATGGAGAAAAACCAATATCATATTTAAATTCAGGAGAAAAAATACTATCAGAATCACATATTTTTCTTTCTGAGACAAAAAAAAGTTTATTTTTTGTTGCTCAGTGTAATTTTTAATTATATTTCTCTTTGTGTAATAGGTGTGCAGTGTGGGCCACTTGAGGAACCCCCATATTATCGCTGTGGTCCCTGTCCCCCGGGTTCTACAGGAAATGGCACTTTGTGCCATGACTTGGATGAAGTAAGTGCTGTAGTTAAATAAATTTACATTAAATTATATAAATTACAAAAATATATGCAAAAAATAGATTAAAATAAACATTTCCTCATTTTGTTTTGCTGTAGTTTCCACCATCCTGCTATGATCTTCTATAAAACTGTTAATATAAGACTTATGTACATACCGTGTTGATTTGATTACATTTGTCCCTTTGTTTTGGTTGGTATTTGCTGGCCAATTGGAATCTATGTGGCTGCTGATTCTGGATGTTGCAGAACATTTTAGTTTTATGAAATATTTACAAATGTTCTCTGGATTAAAACCTTCTCTACAAATTCCAGAACCTAGAGCCAGCATTTTAGCCAGCAATGAAACTGATATGCCTTGAAGAAAGCCATAAAATAATGGCAAATAAAAAATATACATGAATTTCTCCATTGAACCACTATTTATATTTCTTTTTTATTTCTTAAAATGTATCATTTACAATCAATTAACTGTTGTCTGAAGGCATAATTCTCATATCATATCAATTACCAATGTAATAAAAAATCCCCAAAATGAGGTATTCTCATTTGATGCACCTTCACTAGAGTAAGGTAAAAGTTGATTTCAATTATCCTGATGATTTTAAGAAACACAATATTATTCTTATTTAATTTTAGGAAGTTATATTTTGAGGTTATTTTAATTATATTATTCTGTTTGTGGTTCTTCAGTCAACTCGACATATTTCGCCAATAAAATATATAAACTGGGTAATCTATGATTCGAATCCCAATTAAAGCCCAAAATTATCTTAAAATAAACAGGTACATTTATTTCATAAAACTTATTATGGGAAATTATGCAGGTACATTTATGTATATAATTGTTTTTCATTGTTACAGTGTGACCTTGCTGAACCATGTGATCCTCGAGTAAGATGCACTAATTTGAATCCTGGATTCCGTTGCGACTCATGTCCTGCAGGATACACTGGCAGTCCTGGAGTGCAAGGAATTGGTTTAGAAGAAGCTTATCACAATAGACAGCAATGCTATGATATTGATGAATGTGCTGATGGTAGAAATGGAGGTTGCACTCCTAACTCCATCTGTAAAAATGTAGAAGTGAGTAAATTATTTTAATCTCTGTAACATGTCTATATGCTTTAACACTGTAGACTGTAGTTTCAGGTTTTACATTTGCAGTGTCATGCAGTAGAATAGAATGACTACATTCAACAGTTTAATAAATAAAATGTTATAATCATGGTATCTTTACCTTGTCGTGGTGGAGTGGCTTGCATGCTTAAATGATCCTGAGAGCTATGCCTGTGGTAGCATTGCTGCCAATAGGGTTACCCATGCCGGACTGGTCGAAGGTGATAAGCCAGACAAAAAAAAGTACCTTGGTCGAAAGAGTGATGATCTTTCACCGTAAAAATACAACTGTCAAGAAATGCGGACATGCAAACATGGGGTGTGCATTCAATCCCCACTACCCCAACACATTGGGATAATTAATATATTCACAATTTTGGATTAGAATAATTTTGCCAAATTGAATTCAAATACATTATGCATGATCATTAAAATTCAAATTTCCCATCATGCCATTAGATCTGCTAAGTCTATCGCATTCAGTTTGATGAAGTATTTTCCATTCGTTATCCCTGTAAAGCATAGCAGCTTCTTGAAAGATAAATTCATGCATGCACATAAAATATATTTCAATCAATTTTCTCTCTAAAGCTAGGTTATTTATTGGAAGGCAAGCAGGTGTAGATTTTATGTCATAAATACTAGAAACAGAAGTATATTTCTCATTCATTGATTATCTTGAAGTTCCGACTTATCAATTCTTTAGGAGTTCCTTTGACAACTAACTGATTGGCTCCTGCAGGAGGCACAAATTGTTTCCATCCGTCCATTTCATGCTATGCTTTGCAGCTTTACTAGAAAATTATAGCTGTGGTGGCTTTCTGTTGCTTTCCACACCGGTGAAGAATGATGATGATGATAATCATAAGGATGATGATGATGATGGCCAGATGATTTTCGGGGACCATTGGGCCCTAAGCTTCCTGACATTTGTCTTACAGGTGAGGAAAAAACCCGAAAAAAACCTCACCCAGGAGCCTGTCCCGACTGGGAATTGAACCCGGCCCGCTGCATGACAAGGCAGCACACTACCTCAAGACCACAGCGGTAGACACTTCTTAAACAATATAAATTTTTTAAATAATATATTTCAATTTATAATAATTAAATTAATTTAAGCAAATTATATTTTTACAAACCACAAAGAAACAGTATGAAATCAAATTAGAATCCAGAGAGGAACATGGTAAGCACTAAACCACAAGGACCAATCATTTAATTGTAGATTGATAAGATTGCACATTACTATAAATCAGATGTCTGTCTCTTTTGTTAATTATATTGTGTGTTACATTCAAGATAGAGTGGAATAGAAAATTATCTATGAATCTAGTAGAAAACTGAATATAATCATCTTCTTCTTCTGTCTAACAAGTATTAGTCTCAAGGCCTGTTATGGTTTAACACAAAATGTTCATGCAAACTCTTAGCACAGACCTTTGGTCATGTGGTATATATTTGAGAAAATCAGAAGTCAACTCCTTTTTCTAATATTTTGAGGTATCCAAGATAAAAGTTAAATATACACATTTAATTCAAGAATGTGCACTCTGAAGACTTTTTACTGAACTATGGAAGAAAGCACATTGATCATGAAAATACATTTTAATATATTGCCAACTTTAAAATCTGAAATTAGCAAAAATGCAGTTATCTAAAATGTCTTATTTGTAGACTGGCTTTGGAATGCTCATTTTTTCAAGATGGTATTTCCAATTGAGCTGATATAATATAATTGTTTTAATAGAATAACATCAGAGTCTGACATTGGATACTACTACTACTACTTTTTGTATTGATTTCTGCAGGGATCCTACACTTGTGAATGTCAGAGAGGTTATATTGGGAACCAGTCAATAGGGTGTCATAACTCACCTGGATTGTGTCCTGATGGATCACAGTGCGATAATAATGCACACTGCATACGTAAGGGACCTCGTTATGCTTGTGTGGTGAGTAACATTATTAAGTTAAAGGAAATAATTTTTATCAACAATTTATACAAAGTAAAACTAAAAGGTAAATATCAATGGAATATAGATAAGAATGAGAAACTTTACACCTTACCATAAAATATGACTCTCACCTGTACATATTTCAGATATCATTATCACCATTTTCAACTAAATTCTTACCTATTAAATTAATATTAAGAAGCTAAAGCTGTTACTATGATTGAAATAAGTATATTAAAGTACACTACTAAATTATTGTAATCAAATGGTAAAGAGAATAAATTCTTACCTATTTAATTTGGAATTTAGTTAAGAATGGGAATGATGGTCTCCAAATCATGTCCAGGTGATAGGTTCTTTTTATGATATGAAGTGTAAATTTTCCAATTCATCCCAGTTGACAATGGGAAAATACTTCCTTGAAACTAATCCTGGAAAATATAAAAAAATATGAGGTGAGATGTAAAATCTGATTAATTTAATGATTGTTAAATAAAACCTCATAGTATTTTAATTAATAAAACTATCAAAGTTTTATATGATTTTCATAAATATTTATTATATTTAACATTTATAAATATAAAATTTATTTGTATATACGACATTCGTCTGAAGAAGATACAGTGTATTGTAACAGATGTTACGTATGTTAAATATATAAAATATTTCTTCTCTTCTTCTTCCTTCCAAGTATTAGGCCAAGGCCTGTTACGATCCTATAGAAAATTTTCCCTCCAGCGTTTCAGTGATCTTCGTCCTCTTGGTATATAATTATAACAGCTTTGGGGATCTGATTTGAACTCATTCTTTCAAGATGGTGTTTCCAATTTAGTTGGTACTGTTTAATATATTCCAAAATTGGCGTAGTCTTCAATTCTTTTAAAATATCGGTGTTCCTTTTCCGATCCCATCTTGTGTTACTCGCTGTTCTGCGCATGAATCTCATTTCACAAGCCGTTATTCTGCTTTCATGTTGTTTTTTTAGTGTCCATGCTTCACTACCATAGGTCAACACTGGTCTAGCCAAAGTGTTATATAAACGTAATCTGGTTATAAAATATTTATGAAAATCATATAAAACTTTGATAGTTTTGTTTATTAAGTACATTGATTTTTATCAAGTTGACACCAAATTAATTTAAATTTTGTAGAAAAAATCACTATGAGGTTTAATTTAAGATTTAAATTAAAATTCTTTATACCTCACCTCATATCCAGTCTTCTAATTATACTGGTTTCAAAACCTATGTTGTTTCATCTTCACTAACATTTCAATTGATATTATCCCGAATAACATAACATCAGTAAAAATGGTAATAAAGATGAAACCACATAGGTTTTGAAACCAGTATAATTAGAAGACTGGATATGAGGTGAAGTATGAAGAATTTTAATTTAAATCTTAACCCGTCAGCATGGAGCGACGTGACATGTACGCAAGTTGAATTCTTCATCAAATGCAGAACGACGTGACGTGTATGCTAGCTACACGCACTGCTTTAAACTATAATTATGACCTTTATGTTTACATTAACTATTTACCGTTTATAAAAATTTTATGTAGAGACTTCAAAGTTTATATTAGTGCATATATTAACTGATTACGGCCCTCAGTAACAAGTTAAAATAATTTTATATTTGCATTTATTCTTGCGGCCTCTGACATTTTTCTTATATTTATAACTTGATAAAGGATTTCTTATAAAACTAAATTCGCCTTTTTTTTTTGTAGATTTATCAAATTGAATCTATTTTCAAATCTCTTCATTTTTAATAATAATGTCGCAAAATTCAGTATATATAAAGGCCCAACAAAGTTATTTCCGATTTACGCTATAGTACAGGACCACAACAGTAAATTTCAGATATATATATATATATATATATATTTCAAATAACTATATCCTTACATTATGGAAAGGTCTAGAAAGACACATTTGGAGAAGGCTGCCCTCCTCCCCTACAAGAAAGAAGGTCAGCGCATAGAAGCAAAATGTTTGTAATAAACATGAACAAAGTAAACACAAGGGAAAAAAATACACTTATTGTTGCCCGAGTGTCAAACAGCTGGTTTACATTTTGAAGATTTATCACACCAATTTTTGAAGTTTGTTCTTTTTTTTTTTAAGACCCTTCTCTTTGTGTAAATATTTCGTTTTGTTGTTAGGTAAAGCCGGTTCTCTGAATTCTTCAAAGAATCCCTAGTGCAAGTCACTGTGTCACTTATGTGAGAAATTTACAAAAAGGACCTATTTCAACTGTGGCACAACAACCATAAATAAGTCTGCAAAAAATGCAGAGATGTTACGTGAGAACCGTAACAAATTTAATTAATTAAATATTATATTAAGGGTTCACCATAAACGAATTGCAAAAACATTTAAATTACTCAAGATATATCAATTTAAATGCATTATTGGAATACTGGCACTGAACGGCTGAATTTAAATACCGGTGAACTTCCTCCCGCATCAGAGTATTCCCGGCCATTTAACTCCATCCGCTCTGAAGGGTTAAATACCAAATCAATAGATTACTTAAAACCTCATAGTGTTATTTCAGAATGATATTGGTTTTTTATTCATATTTGTATACTATAAAATAAAAATAATATGTAACACTGCAACAACGCCGTAGCGTAGTGGTTAAGGCACTGAGCTACAAGCCGGAGGGTCAAGGGTTCAAGTCCCATTGGGGTCAGGATTTTTAAACTGACCCAAACCCTTTGGCGCACTATGGCCCTGGGGTCGACTCAGCCTCTAACGGAAATGAGTACCAGACGCCTGTTCTGGGGGTAAAGGCGGCCGTCACGCAGGGCTGACAACCCGGATGACATAAAGTGCCGATTGTCTAGAAAAAGCGGGAGCCTTAACCTCCTACTACCCCAAGGGTCTCCGGGCCTGTTGTGGGATCACTTTACTTTTACTTAACACTGCAGCAACATACCAAATGAAGTAACTTGACTAATTACGAAAAGTATGAAATTTTATACAGGATTATTCAAAATAACACTGGCAACATTTAGTATGTTTTGTGTCGCAAGAGGATACCCATTGGAATGACGAATTATACCTCAAGAATAATAAAGAAAATATAGTTAGTTTCATCAAATCCAAAAGATTACAATGGTTTGGACATACACTTAGAATGCCAAAGGGAAGATTGCCGAATGATATTTTGAATTGGAAGCCACAGGGAACAAGACCAAGGGGAAGACCCAAGGATCGATGGGGAGGATGACGTAATTGAGGATTTGAGAGAGATGGGGATTTTTGATTTGAAATCTACTGCACAAGATAGGAAGAAGTGGCGTAAACTGGTTGAGAAGGCCAAGACATTCCACTGGAAGTTGTAGAGCCTGACGAAGAAGAAGAAGAGGATACCCATTTCTGAAAATGCATGTTTTGGGGATCAATATCAGAGTTTTCACACTGCAGATTTAATTTGGGATACTGTACATGAAACATCTGGTGTATAAGACATTTGTAAATACATCATATAAATCTATATAATGACTTAAATATTCAATACATATCATAGTCTTTTTAAGTTTCAGTCTCTTCAAGGACGTTCATTCTGTTATTATCATCTTTGTGTATAACTGATAAAATGTCCTGTGTTCAACTCCAGTCTGAGCGTATAATTTTTTCTCTTCAAATATAATTTACACAATCATAAATTTTTAAATATGTGTCGCCAATCTCTACACCAGTGCCCATATGCACTGTAATCAAATTTAAGTTTGAAAACTTCAACACTTTTTATAACTAATGCACAATATGATGCTAACGGCTTCCAGGGATTAACCCCAGGGATATAAGTAATAAAATGTCAGATTTGTAAATGATGTTCAAAGTTGAGACACTCCATATGATTGTGTTAGCAGTTTTCTTTTCCAACACTAGATTTCAGCACCAGACAGATTTTTACTTATATTCATTGGCCACTCAGATTAGTATCTGCTTTAACTACTAAAATCTATACTTAACTCCAAAATTAGCAATTTGTCACTTGTACCCCTTGGCTTCTAAGGGTCTCATATATATATATATATATATATATATATATAGAGAGAGAGAGAGAGAGAGAGAGAGAGAGAGAGAGAGAGAGACAGAGAGAGATATGTGTGTGTGTGTGTGTGTGTGTGTGTGTGTGTGTGTGTGTGTGTGTATATTATTATAAAACTAATCACAGCAATTTCTAGTTGTTTGTAGAGTGAGAAAACAATTCAACCTCTCATGTATTATATAGGATACAAAAAAACTGCAGATGGTTACAGAGTAATATTAAATCAAATAACGATTGAATCAGTTATTTTAAAAATATCATATATATCAAAATATTCAATTTTTTATTGTATAAATGTGTTCTCCGAACAGAGCCTCCTATGTAAAACAGAATGATGCAAGTAATTCTAGAAGAAAAAATATTAAACATAAAATAGAAAAAATTATGTTCTTGTTATTAATTGAAAAATAAATAAATAAAAAATTTAACAAATAGAAAAAAAATGTTTTTTATAAGTTGTAAATTGCCCAGTTTTTTTTTTATTTTGTAAAATCTGAAACATGGAGATATAACTATTTTAAAATAACTGATTCAATCGTGATATTAAATGAATGTGGTCCTTATGTTTATACAGTGCAAGATAGGCTGGGCAGGAGATGGTAGAGTCTGTGGACCTGATCGTGACTTGGACAGTTGGCCTGATTATGATCTTGGCTGTTCAGATTCTAAATGTAGGAAGGTATGTTTCAAATACATCTTTGCTAGCAACTTGTGAATGTTATAGTTAAATTGAAATGTTTATTAAAAACATAGTTTTATAACTTCATATAACATAAATTATTATTATGTTTGTGACCTAGGATAACTGTGTAGGAATACCAAACTCAGGACAAGAAGATGCAGATAGAGATGGAATTGGAGATATTTGTGATGAAGATGCTGATAATGATGGAATACCTAATAGTCCAGTAAGTTATTATATTGCAAGATTTCAATGAAATTCATTAATATATATATGAAACAATATTGAAATTCAATATAAAAATATAACAAAAATTAAAAATTTAAATTCAAAAGTATCATTGCTAGGAATAATATCTAAATTCAGAATTCTAATTTAGTTACTAATAGATCTAACAAAAAAAATGTGAAATTTGGCACTCTTAATAAGAAGATTTATCGACAAAGAGGTTTTCTGCAAACAGTGAAATAAATTTTTTATACTTACTTTCCACATATGTATTAAAAATTGCATGCCAAGTTCCCAACTTTTGAAAAAGCCATTTTGAATAATATTTCATTTATCCTTCAGCAATATCTAGTGGAATTATAATTAATTAATTTCATTTTATCACCATAGTGACATATATTACTTGAAACATAATATGGAATTCAATTTCGTACACAAAACTAACTTCTCACTAACTAACTCACTGTAGATTCATGGTCATGTGGACATAAACTATCCACACATCCCTATCTTGAGCTAATGTTTTTTCAATCAACTCCTATATAATTAATTTCCCTCAAATCATGATTAATCTTATTATCCCACCTCTTTATTGGTCTACCTACTGGGTGTTTTCCCTCTGGTTTTCCTGCACGTTTCCATGCCCCTCTTTCATTCCCCATTCATGTCACATGTCGTGCCAATTGCAAACTACAAGATTTAACTTACATCTGGTTTCCTATGAAGATGATTGAAGATCATCTAGCCCCCAGTTAAGTAGTCTTCTCCATTCACCTGTCTGTTCATCTCCCTTCCGTTCAAAAATGTTTCTAAGAATTTTATTTTTAAATACTCATAATTTATTCCCCTCCCTTAAAGTAAGAAACCGTGCTTTACAGCCATGTAATATAATTGGAAGAATAATAATTTTATACTTTTTTTTAGTTTAACTTTTTTAGAGAAGTTGGGATAACAGAATCCTTGCAATGGATAATAGAATGCATTTCCAGAGTTGAGCCCATGTTTAATTTATTTCTGCACATTATTCCTATTTTAATTATTCTTCCTAGGAATTTGATTTTAGCCACTTTTTCCAAATCAACATTATATAATGGTTCAATCCTTTCGATGGAATCCTGCTTGAACTTCTGAAAAAGAGCTACCTTAAGCATGGTGAATACTAAACTTGTTATGCAAAAAGTAATTTAGATTCAGAAATGGAAGGAAACTGAGAAAATAAAATCAGTTAATTTTATTCCCATGTTTTTAAATTTCAATTTTAATCAAATTCAGTGCTGACTTATTAACAATTAGAATATTCATTGGTATTGATTCCATTTAAATTAAAAAGTAAATATTTTCCATTGTTATAGATGTGCCATATTTATATTTAGTTCAGTCCTGTGTTCATTGAAAGCAGTCAGGTTCACTACCCCTATCTCATAGCAAGCTGAGAAGAAGTTAATTTAATATTGATAAATGATTATATATATATATATATATATATATATATATATCCATCCATCCATAGTAATTCTGCCCGAGGAATTACAGGTGTGGTAGCTTCCCGTTGCTTTTAACACCGGATGATTTTCAGGGACCTTTGGGCCCTAAGCTTCCTGACATTTGTCTTAGAGGTGAGGAAAAACCCCAAAAGACCCTCACCCAGGAGTCTGTCCCGACTGGGAATTGAACCCAGGCCTGCTGCATGACAAGGCAGCACACTACCTCGAGACCACAGCAGTGGACTATATATGTTGGACACTGTAAAGTAAATTAAAATGGCAGAATTCACTACATAAAAATATTTAAAAAGTAACAAAAAGGTCAGAAAAGGGGGATTATGGGCAAAAAGGCTAAAATTACAAAATTGGGGAAAAAAAAAAGATAATAGAAAATTGCCTCCATTCTCAATTTCAGGCAACATCTCACTCATTGGTTTCTTTCAGAGAGCTTTAATTTATCCTACAAAAAAAAAAGTACCAGTCATATTAAATAAAGGCATATTGTATTGTATATACCCCATACATCCCCCATGGAGAGAAGAGTGTTCCCTAGTAGGAGTTTCTTAACAAGCTAATTTAGTTATGCTCATTTATCTACAGATGTCAATGAGTGACATGTGGTTAGCATATTGCCTCAATGAGACATCTAGTAGGCAACTAAGGCATTACTTGGATGGATGAAGGTCTGTTAAATGTTGCACAGAGGCCTTTTATATGCCTGAAAATCTTCAGACTCAGGACCATGGCTTAAAGTCCCTCTCGGAGGACTTGTCCCTTGGATTTTTCTAACTTAAAAATCTATCAATCCTGGCCGGGTTTGAACTCATGACCCCCAGAACTAGAGGCATGGAACATAACCACTAGACACCGCAGTGGACAAATAAGGTACATAAAAGATTTTAATTTTAAAAGAAGCAGATACTTCTAATATAAATAGTATGTTTGTAAGTTCTGGCATAATTCTGGAATTCTTTGAGCAATTTCAACCAAACAACTTGTACACACATAAATTATAGTCTGGAATAAATGCTATGGTGAATAAAAAACCCTAGGGGAGATGATGATGTGAAAATGATCAAATATGACCAATATTAGTATTGAATTCATAGATTTTGGAGTTGCTAAGCTGATTAGGGACAGTTCCAATGACATTTAAGACCAAACTCCAATCTAAAGTGTATATTTTTCTCTTCAAATATAATTTGTTCTTCAGTGAGAAGTATTAAATTAACAATAAAAATTTTTAAAGAAGCACTACTGACTTTATAAAGTAATATTTAAATTCCCAATGAAAGTCTTCTTAATAAAGAAGCCACCAATTGCGTGACCGAGCAAATGTTCGTAGCATTTGGCACTTGGGAATTAACAATGTATAAGAGAAAAATATGCATTTAGATTGGAGTGCTCAGATAGTTCAGTTGATAGAGCACTGGCATAGAAAGCCAAAGGTCCTGGGTTCAAACCCCAGTTTGAGCATTTATTTCTCTCTTTAAATATAATTTAAGATCAAGTTTGACCCCTAGCACCCCTAGGGATTGAAAAGGGGTGAAAAATAAAACATCCAAAATTAATGAGATTAGTCTAGCATCCATGGTTTTAGGAATCACAAAGCTGATTGGCGACAGGAGTACTGTCACCACTGATTAGCTTTCCTAAAAATATTATTATAGTGTGTCCTCAAACTCCTGCTACCAAAACAATGTAACTTAGCTCATAAACTATTTGAGATAGAGACATGCGGTTTGTTGCAACGTATTCTACATCTCTCAAAAGTTTTGTATTCATGTAGACTTTCACGGCCGCAGTTGCTATGATGATCTTGAAGAAGATTTTCAGGCTGTAGGCCGTGGTCGTGAGGCTTGTAGTTCCCTGACGTTTCGCCAGAGACTGCGTCTGGCATCCTCAAGGGTTGTCTTGAGACTGGCAATTCTGTCCACTGTCTGTCCTATTTGTATGTTCACCATGATGTGTTCGTAAGTTATATCTGCCTTCTGATTGGTCAGCGTTAGGGACTTCCATTGCTCCAATGAGATTGCTGTTTGATGGTCTAGTCGACTATACAGAAGGCAGATATAACTTACGAACACATCGCAGTGAACATACAAATAGGACAGACAGTGGACAGAATTGCCAGTCTCAAGACAACCCTTGAGGATGCCAGACGCAGTCTCTGGTGAAACGTCAGGGAACTACAAGCCTCACGACCACGGCCTACAGCCCGAAAATCTTCTTCAAGATCATCATCTCTCAAAGTTTTGTTTAAATTTGTTGCAGATTGTGATTTAAACGACAATGATGATACCACAGGAAAATACCCAATGTATATGATGGTATGCTGAGTGTGGTAAATCACCAGCACCCTCATATCCGAATGTTATGGTGATTAACATGTCTAGACACAAAGAAATTTGCTTCATCAGAGAACACCACCCTCTGCAGATACTCATTGTCTTTGTCAATGGCATTCAGCATGGAATCAGCAAATTCCGCATGCCAAGGGAAGTCAGTTTGCAGTGACGCTTGCGTAATTTGCAACCGCTTATGGAGGACTTTATGAATGGTAGATTTTGGTAAATACAATTCCCATGAAGCATGACGAACCGATTTTTGAGGTCTGAGTTGAAATGCAAGTTGCCCATTGTTGATTGTTTCTTGGTTCACACCTGGTTGTCCACTACACTGCCAGTCACTAGAGATTTCTCAGCCCATCTAATTATGGATGATTTGGATGGAGGATCTCTTCCATATTGCCGGCGGAAATTTTGCTGAACCAGTTTCTGGTGATTTACTAGATTCAGCATATGACCATACACATTGGGCGTTTTCCTGTGGTGTCATCATTGTCATTTAAATCACAATCTGCAACAAATGTAAACAAAACTTTGAGAGATGTAGAATACGTTGCAAAAAACCACATGTCTCTATCTCAAATAGTTTACGAGCTAAGTTACATAAGGACTTTGTGGATACTCTGTGTATTATATAAACCTTGCCCTCTAAAATTCTTATTTCAACCTTCACCAAATGACTTTAATGAAACAGCCTAATCTTATAATATTCAGGCAATGCTGGATAATTAACTTATGACAACTAGATAAATTGAGAAGGGCTTAGACTTCCATAAATCCTACTGTCCAATCCTTTTTCTTATATATATTAATGAACTTCCCATAATTATGCCCGAAGCCAAAACTATATTATTTGCAGATGACACTAACATCATACTCAGTGATTTTGATAATAATGATCTACAACTGAAGATAGATAAAACATCAACAAATCTAGAACAATGGCTAATAAACAATAAACTCAAACTAAACGTAAACAAAACAATGTACATGTATTTCAATCAAAATCTGAAAAATCCCACCAACATTATGCTTAATGACACCTTAATAAAAGAAGCAAATTGTGCCAAATTTTTAGGTGTATGGATTGATTTCAATTTGTCATGGGAATGCCATATACAATACTTATCTGAAAAACTTAACCGATTATGCTATGCGATTTGCGTCCTCACTAGAATATTACCAGAGGAAGTATTAAAAACTGTATATTTTGGATATATACATTCAGTTAACATATCATATAATACTGTGGGGATCATCACCAAATACTCAAATTATAAAAAAGAATTATTAAAATCATTAAGAAAGCACCAATCCAAACAGAAAGTAAGAAACTCTTCAAAGAACTCAAAATATTACCTGTTCCTTGTATTTACATTTTAGAATCAGTTTGCTTTATTCATAAAAATTTAAAACTCTTCAAAATAAATTCAGATTTACGTGAACATAGCACTAGAATATCTAATAATATACACCTAAATTGTCACAGGCTTACCAGAAGTATTAACAGCATATCACATAGAGGTATCAATCTATATAATCATCTCCCTTCCAATATTAAACTTTCTACAGGCAGACAATTTAAACTTGCTGTAAAGAATATTTTATTGTCTTACATACACAATATGGGTGAATACCTAAATTTAAAATTGTAAGTAATATTTGATTGAAATTGTATTGCTATCCTTTGTCATGAAAGTGCTGCCCCTTGATATTATGGTGTATTTTAGTTGCAATGTAAATTGGTTTTATTATGTATTTATGTATGTATGTGTTATATTTTATATTGCTATTTATAATCTGGACACATCCTAAAGCATCAAAGATGCTCTAATGGATGTTAAATAAATAAATAAAAAATAAAATAACGGTATCTAATCTGTAGCAAGTACCTTCTGAAAGTAAAATTAATGCAAATGTTATTGCAGGACAACTGTCCATTGGTTGCAAACCCTGATCAATCTGACACTGATCAAGAAGCTGGAGACAAGCAAGGAGATGCTTGTGACAACTGTCCCACCATCCCAAACTATGACCAGGAAGACACAGATAAGGATGGAAAGGGCGATGCTTGTGATGAAGATCTCGATGATGACAGTACAGTATCTCAACTCATTTATTTTAAATCTGGTCAACAAAGTAATTTTTTTCCAAGGCCTTGAATAAATGTCAGTTTCTAGGTTACCAAAATTCTGAGAGAAGTGTGACATTCTCGCTAGGGAGAAAATGAATTATAAGGAAATAGATTTTTAACAATTCATCACTAATATATGGGAAGACAGTCTCCAAGCTAAAGCACTGGATATATCCACAAAACTCTTCAATTCTTGAATATTTTGAACCTTGTATGTTACATTAGAAATTCTTATTGTACAAACAGCTCAGGATTGCTAAGATTAGTTTTATAATGATATTATATAACTGCGTGCTTAATGCTCATATTTTCACTTTATTTCTAACTACTGAGATAATATGGCAGCAATGCATAAATTGTAAGAAACCTACTGTATTAAAATGGTAAATATTCAATTCCATTAAATTTACCCATAATTTTTTGTAAAAATGTAAATGATTTTGCTACTTGTTAACTCATATAACAAAAACAAAATTATAATTCTCCAAAGCAGTATTGAATTTGATTGAAAGCTATCTCATTGTACAACATTTATATTTCTGGAATGCAGTATTTTAAGATTTTCATCTGCTTTATTCATTTATGTGACATTGTTGTAATTCATAATCTTATAATAGCTTCTCTTATTTCTTACATTTGTCATAAGTAGAAATATGATAATTACAAAATGATCTAGACTTAATGCCTTACCAATGAATATCTTCAAACATTTCAATTTATTTTAATGAGATCAACTCTATATTCTGTAGTAAAGTCATGTTGAAAAAAAAGTGTATATATTATATTCAGTCGTCTTACCAACATCTGATCGACTAAATAAAAAGAATTCTAGAATAATGGAAAAAAGAAATCAAATTAGAAATATGAGGATTAATCAAATACAAATGAGACTTTATTTTTCTTAAGTTATTTTCACGTTTGACTGCCACATGACCTTGAGGATGTTAATGGTCGGAATGTCTAGTCTTGCACTGCTCACTGGCCAACACCTTCCAGCACTCAGCGGTAGTCAGTACACCATGGCTAAGTAGCACATATATCTGCTGCACAACACAAAATAATCAGATTTCTTGCTAGAGGAGGGGTAAAGCTCGATGAAATTTTGAAATGACTTCGAGCACAATTTTGAGAGGCCACCATCTTAAAAACCCGAGTTTATGATTAGCACAGAATTGTTTTGGGAAGATAAAGTGCTGCTGAAAATAAAAGCCATCAATGATAACAGAGGACAAGCATCACTGAGAGAACCACTCAGACAGTTTGTGACCTTATTGATAGCGATCGTCGTATGACAGTAACTTAAATTGTTTCCTTACTTGGCATAAGCTACGGTAGTGCTCAGAAAATCATTCACAATGAACTGAGCTTCCGAAAAACTCAGCAAAATGGGTTCCACACTTCAATGACAGTGCCCAACCTCACATAGCTGCCTTGACACGTGCAAAATTGAAGGAAATGCACTAGATATCTCTTCAACAACACCCCTACAGCCCAGACTTGTCACTCTGTAACTACCATCTATTTGGACCACTGAAAGAATAATTGGAAGATCTGGGTTTGCGAAGATGATGGTACAAAGAAGGAGTTCTTGCACAGATGGCTTAACACTGGCTCTTCTTCCTTCTGGGAAAATGGGATCGCCAAACTATCTGCTAGCAAAAATGCAAAAATTAATTTCAATTATTGGAAGCTATATAAAAAAAATAAGGTACATGTTTGGTACTTGTATTTTTTTTTTCAATAAATTATGAAAAATAAAGTCTCGTTTATATTTGATTCATTCTCATATTTCAATGGAAAAAGTTTTAAATTAGGCCTATCTGTGTGATCAATATTTGCAGGAATACTAAATCATTTGGACAACTGTCCCAGGAAAGCAAATAGTGATCAGAGAGATTCTGATGGAGATGGCCTGGGAGATGTGTGTGATAACTGTCCTCGTGTCCCAAATTCTAATCAAGTGGACTCAGATAACGATCTTGTAGGAGATGCTTGTGATAGTGACATTGATAGAGACAGGTAAGAAAATTCAATGATTAAGTTTAAGTTCAGGTTTCAAGTATGTCTTCCCCACTTTGCCACTTAGGAAATTTACAAATAGAAATAGATCCACATTCAGCAATGTCCAGCTCTTTCAGCCAAATATAAATATATCTGGAAAATTTTTGAGAGCAAGACAGCTGATGTCAGGTGCTCAGCATTAATAAACAAATAATATTTGAATATTTTTTTTTATATTTGAAGAGAAAAATTATACGCTCAGACCGGGACTTAAACCCGGGACCCTTGGTTCTCTAGACCAAGTGCTCTACTACCTGAGCTACCTCAACAAGTACCAATCTAAATACAAATTTTTCTCTATATACATTGTAATTCCTGCCCACCAAATGCTATGAAGCCTTTGCTTCTATCTTTTGCAAATAGCGGCTCCTTTATTAAGAAGACATATTTGGGAATTATACATTACATTATAAATGCCAGTACTGCATCATCGAGATGTATGAAATTAATAATAAAAACATCAAAATATTTGAATAGTTGATTTCAAATCTGCCAATCAAACGATAGCACATAATGATACACCTTGGCAAGATAAAAAAAAAATATTAAGGTTACTCAACAAACTAAGCAAAACAATAGTATTCCAATGTGTACATCATAATTTATAGTATTGAAAAGGAATGATCAGATGGATGAACATGCAAAGAAAGGAATTAGTATTCAACAGTCATATCGTGATGAATTACCAATGCAAAAAATAAAATGGCATTAATGTTGCCTATTTTCAATTTATGCACCTCTTCAGCAGACCACTTTATGTAGATGATGTAATCTTGTATCATGTACAGAGAAGAGTGTAGGATGAGTATATGTTTATGTGTTTTAATAATTTTCAATTCACTTAAAACATCTAAATTTGTAATAATTAAATAATTAATTCCATTGGTGTAATGTAAAGTATGGTCCTGCACTGTTAGCCGAGTGGTTAAGGCAAGATGCCTTGGCACAGAGCTACGAGACTTGTGCTGGTTCAAGACCCCATGGGAGAAGAAATTTTTTCATGGAATTTCAGTCAGTATGGGACCGGTACCCACCCAGCATCGTGATGCATAAGGGTAGTGGCTCCAGGTTGAGAAAACCAGCTATAATGGCTGGGGGACCTGAAATTCTGACCACATTGCACCCCTAAAGTGGCTGGATGATCGTCTACCTCTGTAATTAAAACATGTGAATGTGGGGCCAGTAGCCAAGTAATAGGCTAAGGGCCTTCTAGGCCTGTCGCGTCATGGAGTTAAAAAAATGAGGGATGATGATGAAGCAAGAGGAGGAGATGAAACCCATTTGCTAGCACGTAGCTTATTCCTGTCGAAAAGCACAAAGGGGCTGCCAGGCTTGATATCCCCATCCGATGGACGAATCGCTATTAACAATACCATACACTTTCTCAACTTATGTAATGCAGAGGGGTTTGCAATTTAATGCAAGTATCTGTAAACAAACTTCTGATTAAAAATTGTACATCAGTATCCCTCCTGATCCCAAGATTGAAAATTTTACAATTTAAATTTCCAACCTCATCAGGTATCAAACCCAGGCCACTAGTCAGAAAGTTCTAGACATCTTATTTTTTTTTTGTGTTCCCACTTAGTGTGACCTGCTGTTTGACCTATAAACTTAATCTTGCTGTCTGGACATCTTACCTCAATATTAATGTTGATTTGTTCTTGAACATGTTTCAAAACAATTCTGTTTTATCGTCAGCTTTCCTGTGTCTGGGAAAGCTGACGATAAAAACAGAATTGTTTTGAAACATGTTCAAGAACAAATTAACATTAATATTGAGTTATATTTGAAGAGAAAAATTTTTGCCTAGACCGGGACTCGAACCCGGGACTCTTGGCTTTCCGGGCCAAGTGCTCTACCAACTAAGCTACCGAGGCGAGTTACGATCTAGACGCAAATTTTTCTCTTATGTACGTTGTAATTCCCTCGCACCAAATGCTTGAAACCATAGCTTCTATCTTTGCAAATGGCGGCTTCTTAGTTAAGAAGACATTTATTGGGAATTTAACACTACTTTATAGCCAGTAGGGCTTCTATTGGCCCGGAAAGCCAAGGGTCCCGGGTTCGAGTCCCGGTCTAGGCGAAAATTTTTCTCTTCAAATATAATTTATCCTTCAATGAGAAGTGTTAAATTAATAATAAAATCGTCAATAGAAGCCCTACTGGCTATAAAGTAGTGTTAAATTCCCAATAAATGTCTTCTTAACTAAGAAGCCGCCATTTGCAAAGATAGAAGCTATGGTTTCAAGCATTTGGCGCGAGGGAATTACAACGTACATAAGAGAAAAATTTGCGTCTAGATCGTAACTCGCCTCGGTAGCTCAGTTGGTAGAGCACTTGGCCCGGAAAGCCAAGGGTCCCGGGTTCGAGTCCCGGTCTAGGCGAAAATTTTTCTCTTCAAATATAATTTATCCTTCAATGAGAAGTGTTAAATTAATAATAAAATCGTCAATATTGAGGTAAGATGTCCAGACTAAAAATAATATAATTAAAATAACCTCAAAATATAACTTCCTAAAATTAAATATTAATCTTGCTGACTGCAATTCTATTCAATATAGCAAAGTGGTTTGAACCTTGGAACTAGAGTGAGCTTTCTAAACACAAATAGACCAGAAGTGACTTCTGAGATGAAGTCAACTCTACCATCTTAATTACTCTGGTAGTATATTGTTAGATGTAGTATAGAAAGTGTAATAAAATATGGAAAAAAAAAAAATTGTAGTATCAATGTCAAATGTTTTCAAAACTTACTAAAAATATGAAGGGAATCTTCTTCTTCTTCCTTCCAAGTATTAGGCCAAGGCCTGTTACGATCCTATAGAAAATTTTCCCTCCAGCGTTTCATAGGACAGTCCAGTGATCTTCGTCCTCTTGGTATATAATTATAAACAGCTTTGGGAATCCAATTTGAACTCATTCTTTCAAGATGGTGTTTCCAATTTAGTTGCTACTATTTAATATATTCCAAAATTGCCGTAGTCTTCAATTCTTTTAAGATATCGGTGTTCCTTTTCTGATCCCATCTGGTGTAACCCGCTGTTCTGCACATGAATCTCATTTCACAAGCCATTATTCTGCTTTCATTTTGTCTTTTTAGTGTCCATGCTTCACTACCATAGGTCAACACTGGTCTAGCCAAAGTATTATATAAACGTAATCTGGTGTTTTTTTGTACAAGGGATGGTTTCATAACTTGATTAATAATTCCCAAACTTTTATTATAACTAGTATTTTTTTCAGGGATATACTTTTCATCTCAGATAGAGAGATGAAGGGAATAATGATAAAATATATCCATAGCCCCACTATTATTACAATGTCCTAACATTCCATGTTCCTAGAAACATATCCTTGTGTTTGAGGCTTTGCCATGGATTTCCTGAAGTAATCTCCGCCCGGAGTACTGAATGGGGGACTATTTCACCTCTGGAAACTTTATCCCAGTGGAACTCATAGAATAAAGTTCTTAGGAATTTTTTTTGGACCAACTAGAGATGAACATACAAGCGAATAGAAAAGACTACATAACAGTGAGCTACATGATCTTTATGGAAAACCATATATAATTTGAAAGTTAAGTCTCGTAGACTGCAATGAGCAGGGCACATGGCACGAATGGGGAATGAAAGAGGGGCATGGAAACTCATTGTAGGAAAACCAGAGGGAAAATGCTCAGTAGATAGGCCAAGAATGAAGTGGGAGAATAACATTAAACATGGTTTGAGGGAAATAGATTATACAGGGAATGATCGGATATATGGAGATCTATGTCCACAATGTTATGAACCTACAAGTTCAATAGTGCCAGTGAGTTAGTAGTTATGATGACTATTTAACTCATGCCCCAAATGGCAGTCAATGACCAATCACATTTCAATGAATTTTGATTTACAACCAATCACAGTCATTTTTCACCTCGATTTTATCACTTTAATTTTATCAAGTGGCTCCCAGATTGTATATATATATATATATATATATATATATATAGTGCACGAATGTAACCACATTCTGCTTGTGAGATATAATATAAAAACATTCGTAGCAATTGATTATACCATAAAAAAATAAAGCACTGTTTGCACTTTCTTAAACATATTATTTCCCAGGAATTAACGTTGCAAAAAAATATAATTGACATATTTACATCATAGGACATCAGAAATTATTTAATAACCTGTAATGGTGTGTTTAATTTGTTCTCCTCTAGGGTGCATTCTTACTATATTGCGATCCTATGGCAATAAATAATATGATCTGGTTGCAGTGATAAACAAGTGAAACAACATTTCTCATTTGTTTTCAAACATCACCATTTACATTAAATATATAAATATTTTTAAATAACTATATTTAAATAATGATTTGTGAGTAAACAGCTTAATTTTATTCGTTAAATAGTCCTAACAAATGTCACTCTTGATTTCCAAATTCTCTAGATAAATTGGAAATCACTCGTGGCATTACTTATGATAAAATAAACAATTGGATAGGCATTTATTTTCCTTGTAACGTAGGAAGTTAAAGTTTGATAAATCTAGATGTTTCATGAGCTGTATTATGCTTGCAGAGATGGTATTCAGGACAGCAAAGACAACTGTCCTAATGTTCCCAACAGTGACCAATTGGATTCAGACAATGATGGCAGAGGAGACGAATGTGATAAGGACAATGATAATGATGGAATTCCAAACATTGAGGACAATTGCCCGCTTATTTATAACCCTTATCAAGAAGATGCAAATCGTGAGTAACCATGTTTATTAATAATACAGGTATGCTACTTAAAGTGCAATTTCTGTTTACATATTGAAATTTAATCTGAGTTTCTGTTATATATTGCATTTCACAATTATTTTGAAGACTGATTTCTTGCTACAGTGAATGGATTATTTATTAAGGGTTGCATGTTTGGACGCATTAGACAGTAAAATGCCTTCTCTGCTGAGCAAGTTGTATGCTAATACGATTTTGCTTACTCAGAAATCTGTTCATGCGATAATAATTGGTTAAATTTGTAAGCTACCTGCGGAGGTAGCTTAAATGAGCAATTCAAATTAAAATCCCGAAGGGAACCGATGTACTTTGCTGCTTTATCCAACATTTATCCAAGATGTCGGACCTTGAAGACTTCGATCATGTTTTCGGTATACACGGAGAAGAGGAATTTGATAGAGTCTACCAAAGAATTCAACTGGAAGAACAGGCAAATCGACGTAATATTGCGTGTCGCAGACGTGTTTGTATACGGTATTATTTGCGGGATGCAAGCATAAATGCATTCCTCTATAGCAGACGAAAATAACGGAAGTGGATTTATCGCTGAGAATTCTGGGTAATTCGTTGCCAATATTACGAAAACGTCGACTCTCATGCATGACCGATAAGTCGGCCGTTAATTCGTTCTCAGCAATTGCTCACGGTGAATCAGCTCACTAGTGATTGGAAGTAATTTGAGTAGAGAGTAATGTTCTAACATACGACCCTTAATGGCCTATGCATTACCGCCAATTGGAAACATTTACATTATTATCAGACTTCTCCCACTCCCTGTCTCTACAGTTCAACATCAAAACTTTATCTTCTTCTTCTTCTTCTGCTTCATGAAATTAGGCCTTTGACCTGTTTTCACATAAAGTGGGATTTAATGAATCCTCCCATCTAGTAAATGGGCATCCAACATTTCTATGTCCTATTGGTTTGTACTTTAGTAACAGCTGAGGGATTCTATCTGATTCTATCTGTAGGCATTCTCTTGACATGTTCATACCAGTTGTTTCTCATGTTGTCAATTCTATTTGTTAAATTAAAAATGTTTAAGTCCTTCCTAATATCCTCACTTCTTTTCTTGTCCAAAATTGTCACACCCGCTACTGAACGTAGGAACTTCATTTCTGCAGTTTCTATTTTCCTTCTGTCTGAACGGTTAAGAGTCCAATTTTCACTTGCATAAGTTAAGACAGGCACTGCCGTGATTTTGTAAAATTTTTGTTGTGTGCTCCTCAAAGTTTTATTTTTCACTGTCCGTCTTATAGTGCCACACATTCTGTAAAATCTATTTAATTTAATGTTAATATCTTCCTTCTGGCAGTATGATATGTTGCATCCGAAATAATTAAAATTGTTCACCTGTTGTATTATACTGTTATTAACCCATCAGCGTGGACATTTAAACATGGCGTTCCCTTCCCAGATGTAGAAGGACGTGTTAAAACGCCAGGACTTTTAAATATCCAAATGCAGATTGCCATGTCAACACGCGTGGTACATCTATGATTTCCAAAGCCTGTAACTAGGTTGAGTTACATGTTGGAGAACTTATTTGTTGTCACCATGTTAAGAAAAGATTCCCCTTCATGTTACGACATAATTTATGACAGGGCAAGTGGAGTGAGGTGGCTACTTGTTAGTGAAAGGAAATACTTTTTTTTTCAGCCAGACCCTCTTCAGAACATATCCTGTGCCTTATTTTTGCCAAAAAAAGAATGAATATCTGTAAAGTGTCTCATTGTGTGGTCTCAAACTTTTCTTTTGAAACAATTATCGCAGTCTTTGTGAAACCATGGCTCGTGCGTGTGCAGGAAACCAAGTGTTGTCAGAAGAGAAACATTTTAAGTTTGTCGACAAAATTTTAGATGAGATTGATAAACATAGTGATTTAGCGTCTATATCAGATAGTGAGGATAGTTTCTTTGCACTTGATTATACACAACATCCTTACGATATAAGTGATAGTGACATTAGCTGTGTTGACGAGGGAGATATTCAGACACTGACACGTGTTTTGATTGCTACAGGGCTAGGGGGAGTGTCCACAGATTTTGTATGGCAAAATATGGACACGTTTAATTCAATACTAGAGACATTAGTGGTCCACAGTTCGATGTTTCTGGGGACATTGTTGCTATATTCGAGGTAATATTCGACCACACGTTGTTGAATATTATTGTTGAAGAAACAAATAAATACGCTCAACAATCAATATCAAAATAGACTTTCTGTGAACAAAGGATATTTATAACCAAAGTAAGATTAGAAATATAAAGTAACTAAGTATAATTTATTCATAATTTAATATATATCTGAAATAAGCTCTACATAACAGTGAAATACATGGTCTTTATAGGAAGCCAGATATAATGACATTAATTAAGTCTCATAGATTGCAATGGGCGGGACATCTGTCACGAATGGGGAATGAAAGACGTGTATGGAAGCTTCTTGTAGGAAAACCAGAGGGAAAACGCCCAGTTGGTAGACCAAGAATGAATGGGAGAATAACATTAAATATGAATTGGAAGTAAATTATACACGGGGTGATTACAAAACATTAGTTCCGGATAGGGTTGTATGGAGACCTTATGTCTGCATGGCCATGAACTAGGGTTCGATAGTGCCAGTGAGCTAGTCAGTTAGTTATCTAAAATAAGTTATTGGGTGAGTAGTTTAAAAATACTACCGCACAAGGGGACTGCATGGACTTTTAAATGATCGCACAGAAGGGAAGAAACAGGTCATGTTTAAGTACGTCAAACCGCACTCAGGGGTTAATACCGATTTTACACATACTCGGGGTAACAGGAGTGAAGTCTCCAACAACTTAAGTTGGAAGGAGCAACCCTTTCTGTGGGGATTATACACAGAAGAGCACGTCCAGAGGCTCTAAGGTGGCAGCTCCACCACTAGACTTGTCCTGCGTAACGCTCGTAACGTGGCCAGGAGACATTTACATTACTTGCAACCATCAAGTGAATAACCGGAAAACTTTATCACTGTCATCATTATCATCCAATCCAAGTTTAAACCCATTTGATCTGTTATGGTCTCAACGAGATATTCTCTTTGCACCTCTTTTTAGGACAGACCCAAAGATCTCTTTCCTTGAGTATGGTACTGGGATTCTGTTTCTGGTCAATCATTAGATGTGATTTTTCCAGTTGACTGTAGATACTAAAACTTAATCTTACTAATAACTTTGTTGCCAAGAAGTTAACAAACAAATAACATGAATATTTTTTAAATTCATCGGAGAACATTTTTTGACAACTCACCTCATAGATTTTGTGTTTTTCACAATACCGCGGTTTTAAACATAATCACGTTCATCTTCAGCCACAACTCCGACTCAGTTGGAGTGATTAATGCGATTACATTTGAAACTGCAGTATCATGAAAAACAGAAATATATGAGGTGAGTTGTCAAAAAATGTTATCCAATGAATTTCAATGATTATACCTCATAATGTTTACTTCACAACATTAATTTAATATATTACTCCTCCAAGTGTTTTGTGTAGGTGGAAAATATCTTAACTAACAAACTGTCTTTCTCTTCCTTACTATGTTGCCACTTCCTGTCCTTTGTATTATGTTGTCTGATTGGCAGGTAGAGAGCTGACAAATACTATGTATTTTAATGATCCATCATTCTGCGTGGTCAGTGGCAGAATGACTAACTTGACAACCCTGTTACTTTTGGGGTTATGTCTAGGAACGAGCTGTCCCTTCCTTGCCCTTCTCATTACATGTTGTCACTTATGATTTATTGTGAGGCTGGTAACAGAGAGACGACAAATACTGTGATTTTAAATGATCCGACCACTTGATCATTCCATGCTTAAATGACTAATTTGACAACCATGTTAAGATCTTTCACACGTGTTTAGAGATTGTCCCCCCACATTTGAAGTTGAAAAATTTCAATATGTGATCGGATGTACAGTTTTCTCCTACATCCCTTCCACAGATTCAGTAGATCAGCGACACTAGCACTAAAACTCTTCCCCTCTGCCCATGCACAGTTAATTTGGATGTGAAATGACATGAATATCTTTTCAGTGTTGTCGTAATTATATAAAAAGTCTAAATATTCAAATAGTTTTCATCAACCAAAAGTAGCATTTTGAGATCACTCCCTGAACATTAATAAGTTCCTTACTTTTTATTCATTTGATGACCATTTGTGTTTTCTATTTTAACCCTCTGCATGCCCATTGTGAAATCATTATTGGAGATTAAATTGCCATCTGCCAATATGATCAGCTTTACAGATAGTTATAATTACAGCTACTGCAGGGAATCTTCATATTGACACACAGCACCCAAAGGGTTAAGAAAGTAATAGTAATTTATTTATTGATGCTCTTTAACAAATAATTTTCTGAAATTTACAAATTTCCATATATAAATATACACACAAATATATGTGTTTTATTTCAGATGATGGAGTTGGTGACATCTGTGCAAATGATTATGATAATGATACTGTTCCCAACTATCTAGACAACTGTCCAAACAATTCCAAGATTTATTCCACAGATTTCAGGTAATAATTTAAATTCATTCTTAATAGCAAATCAAAAAAATGTTATATAATATAGATCGAATGCCTTTGGAAAGAAGATAATAATAAATATGTTAAAGAAATTCAAACAATAAAAAGGACTAAATAATACACCACCCTATAATCTGATTCTAAGGAAGGAAAACAATTCAAGAAAATGGCTTACGATTCAGAAACACACGGAAATTAAAAAAAAAATATTTAACAAATTCAATATTACATTGGCACTGATAAACAAATTTAGCTTGGGCATTCTTCTAATAACTACTAAAAAGATGTTGGTGAAGGCAAAAATTCAACAGTCGAAAAGATGGCTGAAGATAGGAACGACTGTTCCTAAAACAGTGGTCATGTGCTGTGAACAACATGGAAAATATGCGGTGAGATGATGTATGACTTATATTAATTTCATTATATATAGGAAAAATTGAAAGTAATTTAAATATTTGTACAAAATAACACTTAAGAGATATAAAAAAAATGAAATTGAAAAATCGGCAATTGCAGCTCAAAAAATATTCTCTGATTCATGATATAAAAATCAAATGTAACTTATAAATAAGCAATGCAATCCAACAACTTCAAAATTCACAGAGTAAAGTATGAACATTTTAATAAATATGAAGCTTTTGTTTCTAGTCAGCCTTCTGTTAACTATAATTAACATATCTTATGATAAAAACTTATATCTGATTCACATGCAATTTTTTTTCTTAATGCTTACTAATCATAGCCAAGAGTTCAAGTGTCTTTGTGTTTTATTTCCATAATTATAATAATGAGAACCATCTTACCAGAGAGTAAAGTAATAATACATTTGAAGTTCTCACTAGAATATGTGAATACAGACTTCATGTAACTTCAGTATCAAAGATTTGAGTATCACCAGGCAGTGCATTTTCATTCCAAAACAAGTGATAATTATCTATTAGTATAGTCTGTAGGTTTCAGGATTCAAACTGTGTCTTTGAGTGTTTAAGTCAGGATGCTGCTGGAGGTATAGTTTGGCACATAATAATAACTGAGCATGACAACTTTCAATTTATCAAAATAACAATATTTAAATTTTACACAATGCTCCATCTCCATCATAGCGCGACAGGTCTAGAAGGCACTTGGCGTATCAACTGGCTGCTAGCCACACATCTACACATTAAACACAGAGATAGACAATCATTCAGCCAGTGTAGGGGTGACATGTGGTCAGCATGTCAGGTCCCCCAGCCATTATAGCTGGTTTCCTAACCTGGAGCTGCTACTTATTGCAGCTACCCGAATGCCTCATGATGCTGGGTGGGCACCAGTCCCATACTGGCTGAAATTGCATGACAAAATTTTTCACCCCATGGAGACCCGAACCATCACAAGTCCCATAGCTCTGTGTTCAAGGCATCTTGCCATAACTATTCGGCTACGCCGCAGGAAGTTTTACACAATGCATAAGTTAATTTATCAAATCTTTTCCTGTTGGAGTGAACATTTGTATTTACAAGATTATTACTCGTCCGTGCATACCTATTTGCAGTTGTAAACTACTTTTACATCAGGTGACTTCAAAGACATTCAAGATGAAACTATTCAATCCCTTCCATGTTCTGGAATAAAAATGTGCTCCCTGATTATCACACAATAAGAAACATGTTTAATTTAAGATGTATTAACATTAATGAAAAAGTTTTAAATATCATAATCTAATTAAGTTATGTGGATAGGAAATAACACAATGAGGTTTTTTAATATTGTTTATTTTTTATTTCACTCACCTTATACTTCATAACTCCTAGCATACCCAGGGTTTCGTCACATCCTTTGTGACATTCTCAATGCTGTGTCACGTTCACAACTGATGTTGAGGTGAGTGAAATAAAAAATAAACAATATCATAATCTAAGTCTTAAATTTTAAACTAGTTTTGAATAAACAATCATTGAAAATATAATTTAATTTCATGGATTTAGATTTAGTTTAAACAAAGTAAGGTTTCTATCATTTTCAAAAATCTTGAATTTCATCAGATATTGTTGTGCAAATTTTGACTATTTTTTACACACTGTTTTTTTTAAAAAGATTCCAATCGTGAAAACAGCTGATGATCCATCCATAGTAATTCTGCCCGAAGGCAGGTCTTTCACTGCAATCACAGCATTTTCATGCTATTCTTGCAGCTTTACTAGGGAATTGTAGGTGTGGTAGCTTGATGGTGATAAGAAATTGCCGATACTGCGGTGCTGTATTTAAAGAAATATAGAAGTATGAGGTATGAAATTTTCACGATTAATTTAATTCTTATGAAGATTCCATGAGTCCATGACTCCTTCAAAACATGTTTGGATCTGGTTGCTAAGATTTATAGCAGTTGTGCGCCAATCTCCTGGGCTGCTAGAGCATGTATGATAATCCATGAGGCATTGCTCTGAAGTTTGCCACATCATGCTGGTGGACATTTTGAACAATTACTTTAAACAGTGTAATTTGGAAATAATCATATTCCAAGTAAACAGATATAAAAGTGGCTGAGGTCAAAATGAAAACAATGAAATTACTAAGTACTAAGCCACACGAGACCATGGGTTCCTTATATCAAAACACTCAGAACATCCCAGAACAACTTATGTACATCTATCAACTTTATTATCCTTATTAAAGTTGTTGGGGTGGAAGTTGATTTAAGTTTCATTCTATTAACACAACTTCAGTTTTACAAATGTATCTTTCAGGGCATGTTGAGTTATGGCTGATGTCTAAAACTCCAGAAGATACCTTCTGTCATCTGATGAAAGTCACAGAACTTTTGAAAATAACTAAAAGCTTACTTAATTAAAACAAATTTAAGTCAGTAGTTTATTCATAAAAAAAACATAACCAATCAAATTTCAAATCACATGTAACCAAAAATATTTTCAGGACATACCAGACAGTTGTTTTGGATCCTGAGGGAGAGTCCCAGATTGATCCTAACTGGGTGATATACAATAAGGGAGCAGAGATCGTGCAAACAATGAACAGTGATCCAGGACTTGCTGTTGGTATGACTTTTCATTACAAATCAAGACAATACATAAAATGTAATATTGAAAATGGTCACTTGTAAATAGCAAAGGATTTCTATGACCGGCAATACTTTTCATCATAATTAAATCAAAGGCTAGCAAGGGAAATGGGAAGTCCACTGTATCGGTAGGTCTACCCCAATGTGGGCCAAGGTTGCTCTTTTGCAGAAGTTACTTCAGACTCAGGTCTACAGTTTAAAAATCCTCTACAGGTCTTGTCCCTTGGTTTTTTAAATCCTAAAAAATCCACTTAATCGATCAGGTTTAAACCTTTGACCCTTAGGATCAGGGGCAAAGAACTTAATTCCTAGATCACTGAGGTTGATATGTTGGTAGGTGGGATTCATAAAATCCTAATAATGCCAATTATCACTACACCAGACAGCTCTACTGCCATTTTCAAGAAGGCATATTGCCATGTGGCAATATTTACTATATTTAGTGAAAAATTTTGTACAGTTTATATCCCTTGGCTGTATAACAAATGCCAAGCAGGGTATGGAGAATGATGGGGCTGCTATCTTTAGTCTCTAGTGGTAGTTACATGGTCCCATGTAGCCTCTTAGACCGATGCAGTCTTTGCCCATATCCCTGGATAAGGGCTCTTTAAGATAAGGTAGGGTATGGGTAAGGGAATATCTGGGGATATATAATGGAAGTCTTAATGCTACTCGATCCACCTTTTAGCTTCTGTGGGTATGGGAAATGGTATAGGTAAGCAAAGGAAACAAGAGTAAGATCACTTCTTATGACAGGAGAAATCACATGGTGCTACTCTAAGCTCAACATCAAATAGCATATTTTTTATTAATTGTAATTAATTACAGTAGTGATTGTCTTCATGAATCACCAACATTAAATTATTTGTATGGAAAATATGATAGTTTCCATAATTAAAATCTGTATGCTCTTGCATGGAATACAATTACTATTCCATTTAATATCTAAACTCAATTGATTATAGGCAAAATTTACTGAGTAGAGACATCTCTTATGGAACTACTTAATCAATATTTGGGAATAAATGAGGTGGTTAGATTATATGAATTATTATTAATGTCTTTGTATGTGACTTTTTAGGTTACGACAAGTTTGGAGGAGTTGACTTTGAAGGAACTTTCTTCGTAGACACAGAAATAGACGATGATTATGTTGGTTTTATATTCAGGTAAGCAAAACTTACAATATTGCAGAGATCTATATGCAAATTAAATTAGTAGTACAGCAAACTCCTGAGTATCCATGTTAATTGCACGGAAAATCGAAAAACACAGATAATCCAACTAAGTTATTCTAACAATAAACATGCAATACAATTATGTTTGAAGAGAAAAATTTTCGCCTAGACCGAGACTCGAAACCAGAACCCTTGGCTTTCCGGGCCAAGTGCTCTACCAACTGAGCTACCGAGGCAAGTTGCATCTAGATGCAATTTTTTCTCTTATATACGTTGTAATTCCCTCGCACCAAATGCTTGAAATCTTTGCTTCTATCTTTGCAAATGGCGGCTTCTTAGTTAAGAAGACATTTATTGATCTAGGCAAAAATTTTTCTCTTCAAATATAATTTATCCTTCAGTGAGAAGTGTTAAATTAATAATAAAAACGTCAATAGAAGCCCTACTGGCTTTATAAAGTAGTGTTAAATTCCCAATAAATGTCTTCTTAACTAAGAAGCTGCCATTTGCAAAGATAGAAGCAAAGTTTTTCAAGCATTTGGCATGAGGGAATTACAACGTATATAAGAGAAAAATTTGTGTCTAGATTGCAACTCGCCTCGGTAGCTCAGTTGGTAGAGCACTTGGCCTGGAAAGCCAAGGGTCCCGGGTTCGAGTCTCAGTCTAGGCGAAAATTTTTCTCTTCAAATATAATTTATCCTTCAGCGAGAAGTGTTAAATTAATAATAAAAACGTCAATGCAATACAATATTTATTACAGTACTGTAATTCTAAAAATGTTGTACTTAAAGCAAAATTTATGTCTAGGAACCACAAATCTCTGTTGAAACCATATGTTTTACACCAAGAAGTCTGATATTTTCCTCTGCTTCAATTTATCATTTACACTCTTTCTAATTACAGTTCTTATTTTCCTAACACTTAGGACATCAACATAATCAAATTCATTTTTGTCCCATATATTCTAATAAGACATCTTAACATTTTGATGCTTCTGTGTGGCTAATTTTGTTTTCAAAGGTCATTGTATTTTCATCTTCACTTCTCCTTCCCCTACCCCTCACACTTTGTTGACAAGAGCTGCGTCATTCAATGTTTTGAAGCCAGGTTCACATGTGTCACTCAGCAACCACCCAGCCACATTTTCACAGCCAACGTCTTTTCAACAAGTGAGCTACATTTATAGCATCATCACAATTTTTGGAAGTAATACTGCAAAGTCTTCTTCATTCTTAGGTGGCATGAGTTTATTCCATGATTATTCTATTGTGGTTGATTTCACTTTTTCCCATGCCCTACAAATTCCATGAATGGCATCTAACACATTTAAAGATTTCTAAAATGTGACGTCAGTTAACCTCATGTATTAGGCTTCGTATATGGCTGATAATGTTGTTTAACAATAGCAATCGCTCCTTGATCCATGGGTTGAATCAGAGAAGTGACACATGGTGCAGATATTTCACAATAATCTGACCATCATCAGATATAAGCTCATTTGAACTTGGGTAGTAGGGTGCATTGTCTAGAAGCAAGACCACATTAACAGGTAGCCCTTCCTTCTCAAAATGTGCTGTGGGTACCATTAGAGGCATCAGGGGAGGGGGTATGAGTGAAGTTATCTTTATTTTGAGAGTTTCTAAGCGCAGTTCATGGAAGTGCATTTAAAAGTAAAGACTTTTTTCCTAACAATAAAAAATACACTACAGTATTATCTTCATTTTTAAAAATACAGTAGGAAGAGCTATGCCCGGATAATCGAGAGTTTGCTTTATTATAAATATGCTTTAAGGGGAATATGAAAGTAATGTTAAAATAATCAAACTTATGTCCCATTTTAACTCCATGGTGCAACAGGCATAACCTACTAGCCAACTGCTACATAACATATGTATTACCTTTTAAGGTCAGACACTTGCTGGCTGGAGTTATTTGATGACATCCACTGTTTGGACATTTAAACTTTATATTTAACATTTCAGAAAAAAGGCTGTATTTTTGTTATTTTTTTGTTAAAAATGATGGAAACAAAAATAATTTTAAATGTAGAAGTATATTAAAAACTATCGGCCATCAATGATACTGATGCTATGAATATTTAGACTTCTTTAATGTTGAATATGATTATGATCATAAAGTAATTCAAATTTGTGATTTTTTTATATAACAAACATTAAATCTTTTTTAAAGAAATTTTATATATATTTCCCCACATAAAAACTTCTAAAAATATATTTTCTTTTTCACAACACTGTATCTTCGACATCTGTTTTTGACCAAGGTCATTGTGTGTGTAAAACATCCTCGAGGGGAAGATTTTTTTTTTTTGCAGAATTGTAGTTCCTTATTCTAAAACTGCCAAACTAGTTATAATAGGCTTGGCTATGCAAGAAAGAGAGAAAATAAAACACAAACAGAATATCAGATAATCCCACTGAGAGAACAAATTTAAAAAAAAATAATATTCATATTACTTATGAATATTTCAGGGTCACATAAGATATGGACTCAATATCACTGTGCAATATATCTAGAATGAAGGTTATTTAAAATTTTTATTTCCTCATAATTTACACTGTTTACATGTTCATTCCACACTGGTCTAGAACACAATTTTCACATGATAAACCTCAAAATAAGAAATGGAACGGTCTTACATCACAGATTTTACACATCATATAACATAGTTTTTATGTGATAAACCTCAAAACAAGAAACAATACAGTCCTACATCACAGGTTTTACATATCACAAGTGTTTATTTCCTCTTACTAGTTTGGTATTTATACATACAATACATTTTCTCATTATATTTTTCCTTTTCTCCTAGATGGGAAATACCGTTCCTTGATGCATAATGGTGTCAATCCATTTGATGGCAAAATGTTTTTTGACTTTGAGTCAGAGTTGTGAAATCTTACAAAAAGTTGTCAAATTATTTCTAACTGAAAACGGAAATCTTTCTGCCTGTTACAGTGAGATATGTGCATTGAGTAAACAAAATAACATAATTTATAAATTAATGAGTCATTTTAACATCTTACCTCATATTTCCTGTTTTATCAAACACGGTAACTATAGTTTTCAAATGATCTTGTCATTCATTTTCAACTGCCATTATGACATATGAGGTAAGATGTTAAAATGACTCATTAATTTATAAATTAAGAACCTCATAATGTGTTTCCCAATTTTAACTTTGAAAATAACATAAATCCAATGAATGAAAAAATCATTTTTTGATACTATTAATGGATTTTCCCATACTCTTCATTACTCAACATTATTATTATTATTGAATCTCCAAATATTTTGAAACCCTATTTCGCCACCAAGGCATGTTAGGGTTGTAGCTTACTATAACAGTATTATACTATACATTGTAAAACAGAATTATTATCTTATGGTTTTGAATGAGTGTTATGAATTGCATAAATTGTCTGTAAGTGTCTTAGAAAATACTACATATTGTTATGAAGTTCATAAAATGTTTATAATAATTTTGGTTCTTAAAAATCACTTCACACATTGAGGCAGAAGCCTCATCATTTAAAAGTAAGTTTAATCAGAATCGTTGTCTTTCGAACATAGGACAATCAAATAAAACATGTTTTACAGATTGTATTAATTCTTGACATTTACAACTATGATCACTGTCTGGGTTAATATTAAATCTCCTAAAATAACTTCCAAATTTTCCATGGCCAGTCATAAATTGTGTTAAAATGAAATTTGGAATAAAATGTTTTGCCGTTTGCCTATGGTATACTGTAAGAAAGAAGAGCTCTTTAGTTAAAGTGCCATTTGTACTCCTTATCCAATGTTCATTACTCAACATCACATTGTTTCAAGCTACAGATCCCATTTTACACGGTAAAATTTAATTAAATTAATTCCAGATAAAATGGGATAAAATTTGATTAATTTAACATTACTGGTACATGTCTTTCACACTCCTCTTAATTAGAATAAAAAAATTCAAACTGGTGCTATGTTTCTAATATTTACAGTTATCAAGATAATCAGAAGTTCTATACAGTGATGTGGAAAAAGAACACACAGACATACTGGCAAGCTACTCCATTCCGAGCTGTAGCAGAGCCAGGAATTCAGCTTAAACTAGTCAACTCAAACACTGGTCCTGGACAGATGTTGAGGAATTCCCTCTGGCATACTGGAGATACTGAGAACCAGGTGAATGCAGTTAAATATATGGGTCTTTACATAAACAAAGTCACAATAGCTTTAAGACTAAAGGTTACAGGAGATTGCAAGCGACTTACCATATGCACCTTCATAGCAAAACCATCAATCACAATTTCTAATTAATCATTCAAAGGCAATTCATTTTTTTTTTTTTCCCAATTCTTGATAAAATATATTTTTTTGGTTGAATGCAGGCTTTCACGGCCGGTAATCATAATGTTGAGTGATTCCGGGTTATGTGGCCGTGGTCCATAGTTGGTGTTGATACCAGACGTTTCGCCCTCAACTGCGGAGGGTATCTTCAGTGGCGAGTGCTTCTAGGCGTGTTTCCTGGTCAGAAGATCTACTTAGAGTGAGCGCTGCGGACGTTGTATTAGTGGTGGGTGCAGGGTGAGTGGGCATGGCTCTTGCTGATTGGCTAATGGTCGTCTCCTTGTTGTCCCTAGTGTTAATGCATTTATTTTCTAGTGTATGATACCAGGCCTTAGCCAGTTTGATCAAACTGGCTAAGGCCTGGTATCATACACTAGAAAATAAATGCATTAACACTAGGGACAACAAGGAGACGACCATTAGCCAATCAGCAAGAGCCATGCCCACTCACCCTGCACCCATCACTAATACAACGTCCACAACATCCGCAGCGCTCACTCTAAGTAGATCTTCCGACCAGGAAACACGCCTAGAAGCACTCGCCACTGAAGATGCCCTCCGCAGTTGAGGGCGAAACGTCTGGTATCAACACCAACTATGGACCACGGCCACATAACCCGGAATCACTCAACATTATATTTTTTTGTGTTTTCATCTTTGTCTTCAGTTGGTTCAAGTTCATTTATTATCCACACATTGTGAAATTTTGTTCTAATATATAATGTACATACTTTTTCATTTATTGGTTGAAGTCTATTATATTACTTTTGAAGTTCTTTCTCACTATAAAACCATTTCCAGATTCATGTATTCAATCATTTTTCATTTTTGCCACTATAGAAAATAGTGTAACCTTTATAGTCAAAAGTTTTCTGTCTCAACTATCTGGTTACTTGAATGGCCAAAAGTTCATCTTTGTATTTACTATTTCTAACAGCAGAGCCTGTAAAGCTCCTGTCCACAGCAGTTGACAAATTTAGATTAATTTATAATAAATTTATTACCTGCATTTAAAAAACAAATTTTGTTAAATATATAAAAGTAGATAAAATATTGTAAACATGTTATAAAATTAGTATCTCAAGAGTCTTTGGCTGTCTCATTATTAAAGCTCTGCTTTAGTAACTAAAAACTCCTGGCGCGACAGGCCAAGAAGGCCCTTAGCCTAGCAGTCGGCTGCTGGCCTCACATCCACATGTGTCGGTCACACAGGTAGATGATCATCAGCCAGTGTAGGGGTGACATGTGGTCAGCATGTCGAGTCCCCCAGCCATTATAGCTGGTTTTC
Organism: Diploptera punctata; assembly: GCA_030220185.1. Lineage (NCBI taxonomy): Eukaryota > Metazoa > Arthropoda > Insecta > Blattodea > Blaberidae > Diploptera > Diploptera punctata. The sequence goes on along the minus strand of JASPKZ010002706.1, from coordinate 95,692 downwards.
TCAACCTGGAGCCGCTACTTATTGTAGCTACCCAAATGCCTCACGATGCTGGGTGGGCGCCGGTCCCATACTGGCCGAAATACCATGAGAAAATGTCTTCCCCCATGGAGACTCGAACCAATGCAAGGTTTCCTGCCTTAACTACTTGGCTGCGGCGGGGGATGCTTTAGTAACTAGTTATCTTAATAATTATTGTCTTAGGATACATAAAAAGATTCCATTAAAAGAAAGAACAGATCTTGTTCTCACTTACAGATAAGTACATTAAATAAATTAAGGATTTTTTTTTACTTTGTACAATCTGTTCAATATATATTTAATTTGGACCTATAATGAGATATCACTGCATCATGCAAGATATTTTCATAAATAAAATAACTTATGAATGATCAAAATATATTTATGAAAGTCAAATTGTTTTGATTGTTTTATGATACTAAAATTATTTTTTTTGCAGGTGAAACTGTTATGGAAGGATCCTCGCAATGTGGGCTGGAAAGAAAGAGTAGCTTACAGATGGCTCCTGTTACACAGACCTAAGATTGGTCTTATCAGACTCCGAATATTTGAAGGAGAAAGCATGGTAGCTGATTCGGGCAATGTCTATGACTTGACTCTCAAGGGAGGAAGACTCGGAGTGTTCTGTTTCTCACAAGAAATGATAATCTGGTCTGACTTGGTTTACAGATGCAATGGTAAGCATTAAACATTTTTGCTTAACAACAATGATATTATTTTCACTCAAAGACTTCAACATGTTCATAATTCTTGCGCACGTTTTATTTGTGGTATTCACAAATTTGACCATGTTACACCATCCCTGGAACAATTATCGTGGCTTCGTCTAAGAGATCGTAGAACTGTCCATTCCCTATTCCCTTCTCTATAAAATACATCACACATCATTGCCTAATTATTTATCACACTGCTTCATCAGACTATCCGACACACATAATCTTGACACCCGATCCCATCAGCACATTGTCCTTTATATCCCGCCTCATCACACTGTGTATTATTCATCATCTCTTACGGTCTCACTTACCAAAACATGGAATTCCCTTCTGCCCTATGCCAGAGACTGTCAAACTGTAACATCCTTCAAAAACAAACTGAAGAATTATTTAATAACAAACTAATACACCTCACTGATAGTATTCTTTTAACAATTAATAAATTTTATTAGTTATGAAAATAATATTAAGATTAACAAATATTTTCTTTTAAATATTGTATAATCGTAAAATTAATTTTCTATATCTCATTATTTTTCTTCGTTTTTTATATACATTAGACAGGGACAATTTAATATGTCTTGCTTGTATACATTTTATTATTAGTTTTAGTCTTAATTTTAACTAACATTAACTGGTTGCATTATAGATTGTAATATAATAGATGTTATCTTTTTGATCAATTTTTTTTTAGTATTTAATATTAGAGTTAATTGAGATTGTTATATTCTGATGTAATATATGTCTGTCCTGGTGAGTGGAAGAGAAGGCCACATTGGCCTTAACTCCACCAGGCTAAATAAATCTAATCTAATGATCAAAATCTGACTGCTGCTGGTTGCATCAATTAATGGATATTTATAATCTAAATTTTATTATTCTCAATAAAATCTTTCATGTTTCCTGCTGATCTCCTGTTAGCAACTTTTTACTTTATTGCATACATTTACGATCAATACTTTTTTTAAATTGATTGCTATATGCCAAGTTTGGTCCCAAAAAATTATTGCTGTTAGAGCAAAACAGACATATATATTTAGGTACAATTTTTTATCACTCGCCTCATATTCTTCTTTTTTCTAACTAGTTTTGGAACTTCATACTTCAGTTCCATCTTCAGTAATTTCGTGATCGTTGTTCTGTCATCTTGAAGAGCCACCTCTTGCTCCCTCTGTTGGTAGACTGAAAAACCTTGAAATCAGGTCATTTTCCCTTGGAATTTCAAAGTTCATTAATTTCTCCTTTTTGTTTTTTGAATGTAGATTTTTTCCAAATAGTGAGTTCTTTTGGTTTTTCTATTTGTTTTAATAATTTAACCTTCTTTTCGATAAGATGTTTTTCAGACCATGCATGTGCAGCCACTGCAGATTTTTCTACTTCCCCTTTCTTGACGTTCCTGACATGTTCTTTCACTGTGGTTTTCGTATTTCTCTTAGATTTTTCTATGTTGACTTTCTCATATTTCTTACATTTAATCTGTTAAATTCCTGATTTGTTTTCTTCTTCTATTTTCTCATTTTTGTTAGATCTAATTAATCTACTGATGCTATAGTCATTTTTCAGTACCATCAGTAGATTAATTAGATCTAATAAAAATGAGAAAATAGAAGAAAACAAATCAGGGATTTATCACATTAAAATGTGAAGAATGTGAGTAATTCTACATAGGAAAACTAAGAGAAATTTGAAAACCATCTCAGGAACGTCAAGAATGGGGAAGTAGAAAAATCTGCCGTGGCTGCCCATGCATGGTCTGAAAAACATCTTATCGAAAAGAAGGCTAAATTATTAAAACAAATAGAAAAACCAAAAGAACTCACTGTTTGGGAAAAAATCTACATTCAAAAAACGAAAAGGAGAAATTAACGAACTTTGAAATTCCCGGGGAAAATGACCTGATTTTGAGGTTTTTCAGTTTACCAATAGAGGGAGCAAAAGGCGGCTCTTCAAGACGACAGAACAATGGTCATGAAGTTACTGAAGTGTAAAGTTTCAAAACTAGTTTTAAAAAAAATATGAGATGAGCGATAACATTTTTTACCTAAATAAGTAAACATCATAGTGTGGATTCCTAAAAAAAGGTAAGGCATATATGTTATGGTTATTTTTAATGTCTACTACATAGGATCGGTGAAGATCTGTAGAAATGTTTTCAAAAATATTCTCATGAGAACTTCAATAGCTCTATTCCTTTGGAATTTGCTAATAAACAAAATGGTACCTCTTCCATTTATATGGATGCAAAAAATTCTCTTATTTGAAGAGAGGAGAAAATATTATAAGTAGAGTGCCTTAATATTTACAATTTCAAGATTTGAGAATAAAATGCTTAAGAAAACAGATAGTTGAAATGAGGAAATAACAAAACAGTAAGCTCCATTATGTTTATGGGAAACCAGATATAATAAGAAAAGTATAAGGATGTTTGGAGAGCTTATGTCTGCATGGTTATGAACATCAGAGTGTCAATGATTGAGTGAATTAGTTATGAAATTAATACCACAAACTTTCCTAGAAGTTTAGTTGACCAGGGTTAAGGAGTAGCCAACCTACCATATCCTCGTCCCATTGGCTAAGAACCAGGTATCATTGTACCCACACTTACATGGGTTCTAATGGATAGTTAAGAGGGTACCTTTGCTGTTACTGATATTTATTACACAGTTTGTTGTTTAAAGACAATGGATTAATTCCTCTTTTCATTTATGCATTTCAAGATTTTAAGAAAATTATATATGTATTTATTAAAATCTGTATTTTGCAGATAACGTTCCTGAAGCAATCTACCGAGAACTACCACCAAGACTACGACAAGAAGTACATATCGACCAGAGAACACCACCACATCCTCATGCACAATAATCCCATAGAACCGATAAAAAAATCTATCCTTTATGGAGCACACTTTGATATATGTTTTAAGTGGTGGCATGTGGTCACTTCAAACATCTCGGCTATTGTAGGCAAATGATTTGATATGAATTAACACTATGAGGTTTCTTTTAATTATTAAAGAGTTGTATATTTTGACTCATCTCATTTTTCTTGATTTTTACGCAGAAACTAGTCTGCATAAAAATCGAGAAATATGATGGTGAGTAAAAATATACAACTCTTTAATAATTTTACATTATATTCATCCTGCCTTCATGTTTTTTTCCATCTACGGACATACATCCTATTGTCACATGATTTTTTAAACATATTAGTTCAGCAAAATTCATTACCACTACTACATCATTAACCTATGTTACTTTAAGTTAGATTAGATCATTAGGTAACATTAAGAAAGTTTGGAAAAACTGCACTTAAACTAGCGTGAAATATTTTCAAAGTCCTATAGAACAACTGTGCGCATGCGCCAGAGTTTATAGAGCCAGCGTTTACCCACAATCGAACCACATGTCGATTATCATTCTCTATTACTATCCGTCGCCATGAAATTTAAATGGCCAATATTTGCAATAAATCCCCAAATCTATGTTAAAAAAATGTTAATATTAAAATTACCGAATGTATATTAAAAATGGGTGTACACTTGCTAATCACTTCCTAACGCTGAACCAACCACCGATAACCAAAAGCATCGATAGAAAAATCATAGACTAAGTAGTATACTCTGTGGAGAAAATATTGTCCAACAGTGTCATAATATTGTGATTTGCATATTTAAATAAATACTTCAAAATTGTCTAATAATGTTATAAACATAGTTTGAATAAGTTAAAAATATTAAATAATGATAGTAAATACAGAAGAAGAGCCATAGTTTACAACAATATAACTGAAAAATCAAGCACTACTAGAAGTGCAGTTGCGCTGAAAGTTATTTAAGTTTCATATGTTCTACCCTGATAGAATTCAAAATGACACCAATAGTGACTGAGCCAACAGATATGGATCAAGATTTCCTTTTAGTTGTTAATCTTGTTCTAATCATAATTCATAGCTATCTTTACACAATCCATAATGTTTACATAAATTTTTTTGGTTATATCTCTTAATCCAAATTAAATTTTTTCGCTATTTTTCTCAATTTCATCTGATCAAAAACTATATGTATACATTCCTCAGGTTGCTAATCACATTCTGCAACAGTAATAATAATATCCTCAACTCAGGGTCAGGTCGAGGGATAAAATGAGGCCCCTATATTTATAGAAGTCTGTGAAAGTCGAAGGCACAAAACGGATGAGATAAATATAGAGAAAGGTGGAATGAAATATGTTGCATGGAGAAACCCCTAGAAAAACCTGCCACAGCTCCATTTCATCCAATACAACCCACATGGAATGACCAAGACTTGATCTTGAGATTCCAGCAGTGGGAGGTGAGCATCTAACTGCTTGCACATGTGCAACAGTAATTCATTCATTTTTTGCTGTGTTTTTAATTATGGTATCAAATCATCTTTGTTACAATCCCCAAAAATCTCTATTTCACAATGTTGTTTATGACAACAATGTTACAAGTGCCAAACTTAATGTAAATACTTTAATGCAATTTATAATAATTTTACACTTTATTAAAAGGTAAAAAAATTTTTTTACATAAAATGGCAGAAAATGAAGTACTTACTGGCAATATAACTATTTTAATTTACTAATAATATAAAAATACTCTTAGATTGAAATTTAAAATACTTAAGTAGCTCCAAATTCAAAAAAAGCAGAGAAGCAGATGAATAAGTAACATTTAGTATAACCTGTTTATAAAATGTAATATTTTGCAACATTAATCAGTATAAATTAATTGTGAGTTCAGGAACTGAACTGAACTTTAAATTGCTTAGATATTATCAAGCAGTTTAAAAAGCTATCAACCAATTATTTATTTAAAATGTTTCAACAGAACTTTACCTTAAAAAAAATTCAATGATTGGAGCCTCTAACTCATCATAATTCTAACTGATAAATTTGTTCTTGACCAAAAGATTCTCTGTAAGATGGACATACTTCACATAAGTCATTTTACTATCCAATCATGTACCAAAGGGCTTATTCTGAAATCTGTTAAAATTTGCTTCACTTATCGTTTTATACTTCATTATCATCTATAGTCCGTTTGCTCAATTAAGAGAATCCTCCTGCGCAAATATTTGAAGGGATTAGGGGCAGGGGGTGAATTCTCTGTCTACTTGAAGGCCAGCGTCAGGTATAGGAAGTCGGAAATTCTTTTTCTTTCTTCTTTCAAAGGTATTGTACACTTTTGTATTGCATTTAATGGTGAGTTGACGTATGAATTGTGCTACGTGAAACATTTTTTCAACAATGAGTGTTAACATATTTTAGAAACTTCGGCTGTTGCTCCCACTCTCCGATTGGCCGTGCAGCAACCGTTTGAAAATATACGTGGGAAGATTCTCTTAATTGAGCAATGGACCATAGTAGGAATTATATATTTGTATGAAAATAATAATTCAACTTTTTATAATGTATTAATTCTGTAAAAAATATAAAATTATACTGAATAAGATAGACATTTAAAGAAATTTAATCAGTTCTTTACACTTCATCTTACCCACCAACTGACTGTTGAGGCATCCTCTGGAAGCTCTGCATATCCCTTTCTTCTGACGTTGGGCTTATAAACTTCAGGATTAAATCCTTTTTTGTATGAATTTCAAAATTCATTAACTTATCTCTATTTTTCTGAATATAGATCTCTGAAATTGTGAGTTTTATTGGTATTGTCTTACCAACAGATCTGTGCCCCATAATATATGCAAACTTTTCTACCTTGGTAAATCATTTCCCTCGCTTCATTCCTATCTCTCTTTTCTTTTGTCCCTCCCACTACTCACAATTTTGAGTTTTCTTGGGGGACAGATTATTTGCAGTCCTGTGTTGGTGAAGGAAATATTAAGCAATAAAAGTCAATCAGCGTCTTTAGATCTACTTAAACCTGAAAAAGTAATAATTAACCTTACATGATTAAATATTCATGACAGTGTTTGGGGAGTATGCCAACATCCCTATGCAGAAAGTTATCATGGCTGCTGTTTGATGTGACGGGAGGGAAGCTTGTGGAATGGAGCGAATATAGGCATTAACTTTTCTACGAACGACTGCAGCACTGAAGGGGCATAGATCCGTTGCTCCGACAATATTTCCAGTTGATTTAGCAATATTAACTCCTCTTCAATTCTATGGTTCCTTCTGAATATTCTATTTTTCCATTATGGTGCCCCTTTATTTCACATTTACCACATTTTATCTGTAAAATCTTCATTTGTTTTAATTAGTTTACTGATACTGAAATAATGTTGAAGCAAGTCTGATATTGATTTTTTTAAATACTTTTTTTTTAATTGTGCACCAAAGGATGATATGTAAATTTCTTGAACTTTTCTCTTCTTCTTTATCTTCTAGCAGAGTACAATTCTTTAATTGATCTTTTTTTTTTGCTCAGTTTTTTTTTGCATTATTATGTTTATTACATATTATATAAAATACTCCATATTGTGACTCCCTACCAATTTTGTGCTAAAAGATAAGGCATAATTGAACTTGGACATAATACAGAACATAGGAAATCTGTTATACAAGTAAATGGATGAGAGTAGAAATGAAAATATTCCACATTTTAGCCATTTCATATTGATGAGAAGACATGCTCTGTGTATCAACAAATTAGATGAATTATATTTGAAGAGAAAAATTATATGCTCAGACTGGGGTTTAAACCCAGGACTTTTGGCTTAGATGAAATTTTGTGAATTGAAAACTCATGACCCACTATTTAAAGTCATATACAGTTTTACAGACAATATTCCTTTAAAATGTCAGCAATTCTTTATGACATACTATCATTAACTAATCTTTCGAAGAAGTGCTTTACAGTACATCAACTTAGCTCATATGATTGCATGCTGGTTTATCATTAAGGCAATTAGGACCTCTGTCCTGTACATTTAACAGAAACCACGTTGCTGATGATATCATACAATTAGCATACATTTGGTACAAGGTCTAGAACTTTGCTGATATAATTTTGCTTATGATTCAATAAAATCTTTGTAATATAGTAACCACTACATTATTTACAACCTTGTACATTCATGAATTATGTAGTTTACAAATCTTATATTACCAAAAAGTAAATGAAAAATAATTTGAAAATAAAAACTGGTTGTCATTCCATCATCAATAATATCATCAGGTCTTCTAGCCTGTTCCTTTTCAGATTAAAAGCTGTCCCTCCAATGCTTATTTGGACATTAAGATTTCTTCCCAAAAGGTTTGTAATTTCTGGGGCAATCTGTTACTGATCATTTATATTATGTGCTTGTACTAGTTGTTCCAGTAATATTGATGTCAGTGATTGCTGGTACATTTAGTAGTATTTGGATATCCTATTTGTGTTTGTCATCATAAAGAATGTGTCAAACCATATGAATAATCTTATCTTTACAAAAAACAATTTGAAGCAAGAATGAAATGATTTTAAAATACAATAGGAAGTAACATTAAGATTATATTATTTTTGGTCTGGACATCTTACCTCAATATTAATGTTGATTTGTTCTTGGACATGTTTCAAAACATGATAAAACAGAGAATTGTTTTGAAACATGTCCAAGAACAAATCAACATTAATATTGAGGTAAGATGTCCAGACCAAAAATAATATAATTAAAATAACCTCAAAATATAACTTCCTAAAATTAAATATTAACATTAAGATGTTCGTATAATAAAAACATTTTGTCTGTTCATTCTTACCTCTATAAAACGACTATAAGAGGTAAGAATGAACAGACAAAATGTTTTAATTAAATAAAAAATAAAACTTAGTTTTATTTGATTTTCATATTTATTATATAATTCAGTGACAGCTGTTTCGGTACACTGTACCTTCTTCAGACATGTTAACAAATTATGAATTGTGTTCCAACTGATCTAAGCAACAATACAACAATATTTATTTATTTATATTTGTTTTAATTAAGTTTGAAATTACTTATTTATACGAAAAAGATTATTTTTGAATTCAAGAATTTTTTTTTACACCTCATCCCATACTCCGTCTTATATTATTAGACTAGTTTTGAAACCATAATGGTTCCATCTTCAGTATTTTCACAACCGTTGTTCTGTTGCATTGACGGACTGCTTTCCTCCATCTGTTAGTAAACAATGAACGTCCAAATCACATTCCCCGGTAATTTCAAAATTCATTAATTTCTTCTCCCTGTTTTTTTTAATGTTAATTTTTAAACCTCATAGTGTTACTTCCTATTAAGTTCAATAAATTTTGGATTTCAAAATATGGGTGCTCATTTTCCAGAAAAAAATGCAATTATTTAAAGCATAAAAGACAAACTATAAGTAAGATATGTTTATTTCCAATGGACCACAACAGCTGCATAAAAAAAAATAATGGAGCTTACCATATGTATATATATCTTCTTCACTAATATAAGAATCTTCTGCTGTTTTTCCACAGGAATGTTAAAACTATCATTTAATCATGACAACAATGGCATCTAATGCTTGGATGCCCTATGCTCATGCAGATGCTATATACATATTTCTAATGTATGAATATTTTTCTTTAAGTCTTTGATAAAGTGGATATTTGGGAGTTTGCTATATCAAAATTCTTGTGCATCGTACATTAAAATGCATCTTTACAGAGGAAAAGTCAGCTAAATTAAAACTAATGGTTTCATACCCCATTTATAACATTTTTCAACAATACCAATATGAGACATGAATTGAATCTAACTGGCATCTTTGTTGGATTTTTTAAAAGAAAAAGTACATTTCTACACTGGGGCACATCTTAGCATAGTTGATTAAGCAATATGCTACTACAAGATGTAAGGTCACAGATTCAAATCCTGATAGGACAAGATTTTTTTAAATTGGCCTAAACCTTCCAGTAACACCATGATTCCAGGATCGACTCAGCCTGTAATCGAAGCGAGTACCAGATTATGCTCTGGGGGTAAAAGTGGTCATTACACAGGGCTGTCATCTCGTGCCAAATGTCTAGAAAGGTGGGATGCTTAACCTACTACCTCAATGGCCTTTTAAGCCCAGTATTGGGATAGCTTTATCTTTTACAGTTCTGCATTTTTTCAATGTTTTTGACAAGAAAACAAATAAGATAGCATTTATCGCATACCACTTAATTAGAATGTAGAAAAAATCTAATCAAAACTACATTGCTTCTCTGCTTTTAATTTGATTTTGTCAAACACCTTAAAAAAATATTTCTGACGAATAATGCAACAATATTTGAAGAGAAAAATTTTCGCCTAGACCGGGACTCGAACCCGGGACCCTTGGCTTTCCGGGCCAAGTGCTCTACCAACTGAGCTACCGAGGCGAGTTACGATCTAGATGCAAATTTTTCTCTTATGTACGTTGTAATTCCCTCGTGCCAAATGCTTGAAACCATAGCTTCTATCTTTGCAAATGGCGGCTTCTTAGTTAAGAAGACATTTATTGGGAATTTAACACTACTTTATAGCCAGTAGGGCTTCTATTGACGATTTTATTATTAATTTAACACTTCTCATAGAAGGATAAATTAAATTTGAAGAGAAAAATTTTCGCCTAGACCGGGACTCGAACCCGGGACCCTTGGCTTTCTGGAACTGAGCTACCGAGGCGAGTTACGATCTAGATGCAAATTTTTCTCTTATGTACGTTGTAATTCCCTCGCGCCAAATGCTTGAAACCATAGCTTCTATCTTTGCAAATGGCGGCTTCTTAGTTAAGAAGACATTTATTGGGAATTTAACACTACTTTATAGCCAATAGGGCTTCTATTGACGATTTTATTATTAATTTAACACTTCTCATAGAAGGATAAATATGAGAAGTGTTAAATTAATAATAAAATATGAGAAGTGTTAAATTAATAATAAAATCATCAATAGAAGCCCTACTGGCTATAAAGTAGTGTTAAATTCCCAATAAATGTCTTCTTAACTAAGAAGCCGCCATTTGCAAAGATAGAAGCTATGGTTTCAAGCATTTGGTGCGAGGGAATTACAACGTAAATAAGAGAAAAATTTGCATCTAGATCGTAACTCGCCTCGGTAGCTCAGTTGGTAGAGCACTTGGCCCGGAAAGCCAAGGGTCCTGGGTTCGAGTCCCGGTCTAGGCAAAATTTTTTCTCTTCAAATATAATTTATCCTTCTATGAGAAGTGTTAAATTAATAATAAAATCGTCAATGCAACAATATCTTATTTCTTATAATGTATCATAATTTTATCATAGTCTGTACAATAACAAAGTACTTATTTATTGATAGAAATAATTTTAATGACAAACTATAATGTAATCTCAATCTAATACCTGAATTCAACTACATAAAACAAATAAGATGTTTTTAAAACATCCACAATAATATGATGAAAGAAACAAAAGGTACAAGGAATGGGTTCAAATCTTGCCAAAGTACATGGATTTTTATGTGTAATCCAGAGAAATGTAAATTTGACTCATTTAAAATTTTGCAAGAAAAGTTTTCAGTCTCAAGCAGCAGGTGTACCATAAATGTGTTATGATACTGTAGACATTTCCAGTGATTTAACTTTTAGCACTAGAGTAAATTCTGTACCAGTTTTTCTCCACACTATGTTCTGCAGAACATTATTGTTTCACAAGGCAGCGGACTTGGTGGTATTACAGTTGACTAATATGACTGTGAAATTTGTTTGTAACAGATTTTTGTAAATTAAAATTATTTAAAAACAAAAATTATAATAAAACAATTTTCATTAAGTATACAAATGCATTTTTTAATTTATTTTAAGCTATGAAAAGAGTCAATTTTTTATTGAGTATGACTGTTCCATAATCTTTGTCTGCTGGAAAAAAGCACAAAAGTAAAAAAAATTATAATCTTTTTTTTTTCATTTTAGTATCTTGTTAATATACAAGTTGGCCTTCATCGTAAAGTTCTAAGTACATAAATGAAATCTGAAAATTTACCATTCTGATAGTGAGCAATAATACTTTTATTAGAAAATATGAGATATATGTGCATGACTCACCTCATATTTGTAGCTTTTTGAAGACCCAGGGTTTTGATGCCATTAGGCATCCTTATCAATTCGTCCTAACTGTCGAAATGACAGTTGGTGATCCTGTAAGTTGATTTCTGCTCCCTCTGTTGGCTGACCGATGAACTTCCAAATCAAATTTCGAAGTTCATTTTCTTTCTAATTTTGTGTATGTAAATTTTCTCCCACATTGTAAGCTCCTTAGATTTATCTAACTGTTTCAATAATTTGGCATAAGTTTTGATTTTGTGTTTTTCCGACCATGCATGTGCAGTTATTGCAGATTTTTTCCATTTCCCTATTTTTAACATTTCTAAGTGTTCTTTCAATCTTGAATTCAAGTTCCTTTTTGTTTTTTTCTATGTATATTTTTTTCACAGTCTTTGCAATTAATTTGACTATTTAACTCATGCCCCAAATGGGAGTCAATGACCAATCACATTTCAATGATTTTTTATTTACAACCAATCAGTCATGTTTCGCCTAAAATTTACCAACTAAAGTTTATCATAATAAAGAAAGCACCTCCTTTTTTTAACATTCTGAATAGGTCATAGCATTATTTTGCAGAAATAAGAAATACAGCCAGATTGTATATATAGTGCATGAATGTCAACACTAAGCATACGAGAGGTAATATAAAAACATTTGTAACAATTGATTATACAAAAAAAAAACACTATTTGCACTTTCTTAAACAAATTATTTTCCAGGAAATGACGCAGAAAAATGTAATTGACATATTTACATCATAAGACATCAGAAATTAATTAATACCTATAACATTGGCTATAAATTTCTCTACTAGGGTGCATTCTTACAACATTTCGATCTTTTGGCAATAAATAATATTACGATCTGGTTGCAGTGATCAAACAAAAGAAGCAAATGAAGCGTACCAATCGTTTCTCATTTGTTTTCAAACATCGCCGTTTACATTATTTATTTAAATATTTTAAAATAACTATAGTTAAATAATTTGGAAATCACTTATGGCATTACTTATGATAAATTCCCAATTTTGTAGCCTCCATCAAATATTTTTATTTTTGTTGGTTTTAATTAATCTACAAAGGCTATAAATATGAGGTGAGTCATGCATATTATATTAAACAAACCTCAAAGTGTTACTTCCTTAAATATTAAATACTTGTATTATCATTGTATTATAATTATGTTGAAGGTAATTAAAAAAAAAAGGGCTGCTCCTGAAAAGTTCGCTGTTTTGACTTATGTGCTTTTCCTGCTCAATTTAAAGGAAGATAATAGAATGAGAATATTTTTACTTGGTTGGTTGGTTGGTATCTAATGTCGAGCACTTGATAATGAAATCATTCGCTCTCTTGCACTCCAATATTTAGCAGAAAGGCTGGTCTCTTCTACAAAAGCTGGACAACGGAGGAGATGGTTTCTCTCCATATCTTCATTTAAATTGCAAAAAGGGCATTTAGGTGAATCTGTTATGCCAATTCTGTATAGGTGTTTATTCAAGCAGTCATGTCCCGTTAGCAGTCTGAATGTTGCTACTGCAGATTTTCTTTGTAATGTAGTAATATCATAAGCTTGTAGATTTTCCCATTCCTTTCCAGATGTTTTGGTGGTGTATTCTTCTCTAAGTTCATTGATGTATTTATTTGAGATAATTCTTTTGATAGAGTGAAAGGAAACTGGAGTAGAAGTTGGGTTTGAAATAATTTTGCTACCCTTCTTGGCCAGAAAATCGGCTATTTCATTGCCTGTCACTCCAAATGGGCCGGAATCCATTGAAGTACAACTTTTTTATGTAGACGGGATAACTGTTTTATCATTTTGTGACATTCGATAATTTTGATGCTTTTGGGTGTTGTGTCTCGTGTTATAGCGAGAATGGCTGCTTTGGAGTCACATAGAATTACAACTTTTGTAAATTTTTGGATGTGATATAAAAGATTTTGTAAACTTAAGAAAATTGCTAGAATTTCGCCATCAAAGTTTGTTGAATTTGTGTTTAGTTTACAATAAAAGGAAAAAAGTGGACATACTGCACCAGCACCAGTGCCGTCATTTGGTAGGCTGGAGCCATCTGTAAAAATATGTATCCAATCAGGAGCTGGGTATCTTAGATTTATTATTTCCAGTGACATTTGTTTTAAAATATATGGAGGAGTTTCAGATTTCTTGATGTCTTCTGTTAAATGAAGGTTATATTTTTACTTGTGAACATGTTATTTTTGGTGTCTGCATGGGCAGACTGAAATTCCCTGTATACCAACTTTTATTAGGTAAATCAGTACAACTTGAAACGATTGTTATACCTGTTAATATTTTATTCAGAAATTAACAATATTACATGGCCTTGAATAAAAAAAAGCATTTATAAATCCATTTAATGATGATCTTTACTGTAAGGAACATATTTTTAGAACATTTCACAGAAAAACTCTTAAAATTTTTTAATAATCATTTTTGCCATTGAAAAAAAAATCCTATGATTCAATACTATATGGCACATTAACTCTACTATTAAATGACTTCATAGGAAATGCTTTTTAAATGACAAATATATGGTTCAATACATTATTTCAATCTCCATTAACAATAGTGACAACAGAATCAAATTTAGAACAAATGTGGCCAATATTCAGATAATTAAGCAGTACAGAACTACACACACTGCAGAATTTAAAATAATTGTTATATTCAATCAAAGCATAATAATCAAAATTATAAAATTAAAAAAATAATAAAATCATAATAAAATTAAGGTATTTAAATAAAATTAAACATGTAAATTTCCAATGCAATTTCTAGGTTAAAAGTAACCTTTATGTGTTAATATACCTGAACTCCAAAAGAAGAAAGGAAATGAAACCAGAATAATTTTAGAGGTTACATGATTATTCTATCTAATAAAGAAGACAGAAAAATTTCATTAGCATTCATATTTCAAGATTTTTCTGTGTTTGAATTTCCTTTAATATTATCTGCTATCTATACAAATTACATACTGTTTTGTAGGAAGTGAAATTCCTTTTTCTGGGGAAAAAATCATCAACTGATAATAAACTGTCTTCACAAATGACAAGTATCAAATGATGATTTATAATATAGTGCATCCAATTCATGTTGCCACGGTCACTTGCTAACCGAGCTTGTTTATGTTCTCTCAAGTTAAATGTTAAAACCTAAGTATTCATTACACTGTACATATTTTGAGTACTTATTCTGTCTAAAGATGATGTATGTGCTATCTATTTTCTCTTACGCACATTTCAAATCTTCTCAAGAAATTTTCATGGGCATGCTCTAGTTCTTCCACCGTAAAATGGACCTAATTATTCTTTGTACATTTCCTTTTAGTTCATTTAGTGTATATGGACTAGTTTAATAAATTTTATTTTCCAGCCTTCCCCATGAATAAAAATCACAAGGTGTGAGATCTAGGGAACTGGTAGACAATATATTTTTGCTTATATTTCTGTCTCCAAATATTTGCTGCACTTTGGTCATGAATTCATGCGCAGTACAGCTCATCACTGTCTTGCTGGAAATACACCAAAAGAGTAAAAGTACAGGTGTAGTGTGCCATCAGTTCTTTAGAATTTTATCAAGAAAATAATGCCAGATACATCAGTCACATTTTGGTTCATTATGTGATGATTTAACATATGTGGAGCACTTCTCGTGGAGTATTTCCAACAAGACAGCACATACTGCACACAAATCCAAGACCAAAGTATGCCAGATATTTGGGGACAGGAATATAAGCAGAAATTTATGGCTTACCAGATCCCCAGATATCACACCTTGCAATTTTTTATTTATGGGGAGTGCTAAATATTAAAGCTTATAAAAACTAATTCCTATATGCTAAATGAACTAAAAGAAAATATACAACAATGATTACGTCCATTACAATAGATGGACTTAGTGCATGCGAATTAAAATTTCTTGATGTGTGAACATGCATAGGAGAAAATTAATAGTACATACAGTGTCTTCTGTGAGCAGGGTAGGTCCTAAAATGAGTACCATGTAATGTATAACTAAGATTAACAATTAACTTGCAAAAGCACACAAGCTGGTAGCTAACACATGGCCTCCCATCTGGCATACAGGTGGGCAATCTTCATGGCAATATGAAAGTACTGTATGAAAAGGATAACCATGTGGATATTTACTAATCTGCAAAGCTGGGTTGTTTAGATGCTACTTTCTAGCACCATCAGATTGTACAGTAACAAATGGATTACTCATAAAAATACAGGAGCATTCAGAAAGTTTTGCAAATGGAGCAAGCATTTGTAAACAATGAATGCTACATTTATATTAATATAGCTGGTAACAATGGACTTTTAACTAAAAAAATATATCAGGACTAGTTCAGGTTTGCGAATCATAGAAGCAGAATCTGTTATGTTTTTTTCCCTTTCAAGAGCTGCTAAAAATATGCTAATGAGAGCATTGGATTTAAATTTTCACATGCTATAAGCTAGGCAAAAGCAAAAAATCTTCACAAGAACTTATGGCAGCTTTTGTTACCATGGTAAGATGAAGTCAATCATGTGCACAGGATGGCAAACTTTTAAATATAGCCTTTAATCTAGACAATCATCCACCCTACAGTCTTGATCTTATATTTCTGGTTGTTTACAAGAGTAAAATCTGTAGTTTTGAAGACCCTTTAATAGTATCCAGAACCTTACAAAATTGTATATTCAGGTCTGTGGATAATACTTCAGAGCCTTTGATAAATGATTGCAAAGTCTAAAATGATGTTTGGAGAA
The DNA here is from genome assembly GCA_030220185.1 of Diploptera punctata. Classification (NCBI taxonomy): domain Eukaryota; kingdom Metazoa; phylum Arthropoda; class Insecta; order Blattodea; family Blaberidae; genus Diploptera; species Diploptera punctata. The sequence goes on along the minus strand of JASPKZ010002706.1, from coordinate 79,168 downwards.
AGATGAAGAGTACTTGGAAAGTCTGTAATGATAGGTGATTTGATGTAGTACACAACATGAATTTTACAAAGATGCAAAAAAAAAAAAATTTTTGAATGCCCCTTGTATTACTAAATTGATAGTCCAATACTCGTGAGAAAGTGAGTAAAATTCATCTCATTCACTGCTTCTGAGACCAAAATTATGTTAACTTCTCATGTTCTATATCAAACACACAAAAATCCCCTTTAAGACATAGATATAGAAAGTAACCTCTTTAATGGAATGCAGATTTACTGAAAAAATAATTTCACAACTACATTCAAGTAAAGAACACTATCTGTACTTCAGAAACAATATGTACAAAATATTTAAATGGCTGTTCTTTCATCAACTAATGATCATATTTTTTTCAAGAACTTTGTGAAACTTTTTAGAATTACATGATGCTATTGATTAAGTAATTGTATATGGAAGAATTCTACTCTTTGGAAAATTTCAAATTTCTGTGCGTTAGATTAATAGTACAATCTTCCTATCGTTTATGAAAAACTAGTCATATAAAATTTAAGGCACTAGTCCACAGGAAGCTCTTCATGTTACAAAATTTAAAAAAATACATTAATTTTTACACTTTCTCCTCAATTTTTCACTTTTGATTAAAATATCTTGACACATACATAAGAGGAAATATCTTGACCATAATCACATAATTAACTGACAATCACAGATCTTCTACTGATTTAATACTATCAGTCTTAACTTCTTCTAATGTAACTTGGTAATCATAAAAACCTTAATGTACAAATTACAAACTAAATTCGAGAATACATACTAATTAATAAATGTATTTACAAACAAGTTTTCTAGAGCGAGAAGTCAGTTCAAGTTGAATATCAGTATGAATTCTCTGGAGGTGGAGATGTGATCTTCCTTTTGAACAGCAATATGTGTGGTTCTGTAATAAAACATACCAAATTGCCAATATGAATACAAGAAAATCTTAAATTTCCCCACTACATGTACGTTTCTCCATTGTTATCCACAGTATTTTTCAAGCTTCAGCAACACTACACAATTAGATGATAATGTGGCCTGTATTCAATTTATCCACCACTTCATTAAACTATGTTACATAGGTAATATGTAATTGTGTTGTGTACAGAAAGAAGTGTAGAATGAGAGCATGTTTTAATGTTCATGTAGTGTAAGTGATAGCACATTGCCTACTCTTGCTGAAAAGCATCAAGGAGACCACCAGGCTTAACGTCCCACCCAATAGACAAATAACTTAACAATACCATATATATCATTCCATACAAAATTTGAGATTTTGTAAAGTCAAATTCTAGTATGTCGTAATAGATAGTTAAATGACCTAATATGAACTTCATATCACTAACAGTAATGATGGAAGAAATATTCAGGTTAAAATGTAAATCTACCATTAAATATTATGAAATATACATGCTTATCGTTTGATGTAAAAACTGTGCAAACACTAATAAATATATATGAAGATTTTTTTAATGTTTCTATTTAAATGAACTTTCCAATCCTAGATAGAATTTAATTTAAGAAAGAAAAATAGGAGTTTGAGCGTTAATTTTTCTTTCTTAAATTAATGTCTGAAGGTATTTTTGAGTTTTTGTGGAATTTTATTTTGAATATGTATTAAAACTCGATAATTTTTCTATTGTGTTCCATTTTTTCAGAGAGTTAATTTCTTAATCTATCACAATTTTCAAGATGAAATCTCTAAAAAATTGGGAAATATTAAATAAACAAGAATTGGAACTGTTGTTAAGGTTCAAAGTTGTGTGCAGTGTATGTCACGTGCTGACAAAGTGAGTACTATTCCCTTCAATTTAGAGAATAGTTTTCTTCTGTAGCATTAGAGTAAATTAAAGCATTCAATATGCCTAGATTAAAGATAATAAATTGGAAATTGCAATCCTTTCAGACTTGAAAAACATTCCTCACAACTTGGTAAAAGAAAATTAACAAGTAATATGTGTAAAAAGGTCCCATATTTAGTTGTATGTGATGCTACTTGCAATCACCGTCACCTTAAGATTTCAAAAAATTTAATTTTCCAGCCTAGTCTGTTATGAAACAAGAAGTCTTCACTATGTAGTTACAGTTAATGGAAAATTGATAATGAAAACCTATTGTGTCTCATAAGAAGTACCAGAACAAATCGAAATGAGACATGTGAAACACCAGCTGTCAATGCAGGCATACCTTGCTGTGACCAGCAGCAATTATGGCATAGCAGCATAACCTATGAGCAATCGCTCTACCTACTATGCAAGGAGAGTTGTTTTAATTTACTACTTTATTTCTAAAGATTCCATTATGAAAATTGTACAACCTAATGAAAATGCACTGTAAAAAAAATATATATATACATTGCAATCATATACACTGGACAGCAGATGTGGGGATTTCACTATACACTGGTGACACACTCGCAGCAAGGAACAGACAGCGTAGGATTGCAGTGATACAACCATACACATTTTCGTAACTATTTTACAAATTGTTATACTTACCAACTTTATTCCACCTTCGATGTCCATACATTTTGACACCTCTTTATAAAATTTCCCATAACTTGCTCTAGTTTTCTTTTACTGATGTTAATTTCATCACGGATATTATGTTTCAGTTCTTCCAGAGTGCGTGAGTTTTTCTTGTACACAGCATTTTTCAATCTGCCCCAGAGATATAAATCGTAGGGGGTTATATCGGGAGAACGAGCAGGCCATAAATCCCTACTAATAATTCTGTCATGGAACACACGGTGAATTTCACGCATTGAAATATGAGCTGTAGCTGAGTCTTGCTGGAAGAATGCGAAATCATGCTCCCTGTCGGTTAATTCCCTGAAGGGTATCAGAATGTCAGTCACATATATACAAGAATTGACTGTATTCTGAAAGAAAATGGGGCTTATAATTCTTTCGCCACTAATGGTGCACCATACACCAATTTTTGCATCATGAAGGGGCACTTCATGTACGATATTAGGGTTCTCAGGACCCCAATGACGATTGTTTTGCGAACTCACATAACCATGGAGATACAACCACGTCTCATCCGAAAAATACATTAAATGTGGGTCTATTAGGCCATTATGAATATTATTTAGCATCCATTCACAAAATGCGCGCGTACGAATAGGATCACCTGGTTGAAGAGTATGTATTTTGGTATTTTATATGGTACTAGCTTTTTGTACAGAGCCATAAGATACTCCTACTTGTTGCAAAAGGTGCTTAAGTGATTTTCTAGGAGACTGCTCCTATCGATAACCGATGTTGTCTATTGTTTCTTCTGTGAGAACACTATGCAGCTTGTGTGGCTTCTTAGACTCAACACTTGCCATTGCGTGAAATTTGTTATATAGATTACGAACTGTTGAACGTGATGGAATTTTTACACCCGGGAATCGTGTTTCAAAGAGTCTTCGTACTTGGCTGGCAGACTGAGTTAAATATTGATCATAAATAAATACACGTTGTTCAGAAGAAAAATAATTAGTCATTATACAGTTTACACTTATACACATGTCATTCAGTTCACAAGGAAAAGCGACCAAGTACCTTGTCTACTCGAAGCACACTATCTGACTGTGACCATGAATGCATGGAATATATTCATATACTGCTGAGTCAGCATACATTTCAAGTCCTGTGTCTGCATGTGTAAGCCTTCGTCATCGTACAGCACAAACCTCGTGTCTGCTGTCCAATACTATACTGATCTAACTGTATATGTAGTGGGATAAAAATATAAGTAATAAAAATAAAATTAATATATATCAAACAATTATTAAAAACATCATTACTTATGGAGCAGAACAAATAAGTATTTTTTGGCAATGGAAATGGATTTTATACGAAGGGCAGCAAGAATTGCAATAAGAGAAAAAATTAGAAACTCAGTTATAAGGGAGAAAATGAAGATTGAAGGTATTATTTTAGATTATATTAAAACTCAGCAATTAAGATGTATGGACATGTCCAGTGAATGGAAGAGGATTGGCTACCAAAATGAGTTTTGGAATGAAAACCTGAGGGAAGACGAGGCAGAGGAAGAGACCTAAAACCTCCTGGAGTCAGGGAATATATTTATACATGAAGGAAAAACATCTACAACCAGGAGATTGGATAGGCCGACAAAATTGGCTACTAGGAATTGGACGATATCAAAGACAATCAACCAATGATATATATATGAATTTAATTAATGAGTTTTATGTAATAGTATTTTTAAAAATATATTCTTAAATATCTTCAAATCCTATTTTAACAGCTTCCCTGAAATTTATTTTCTTAATAACCTCTTTTGTAAGCTATCTAACAATACCATAAACACTTTGTGATTATTTTTATGATTGCAAAATAAAATTGAAAATATGTTTGTGTGCTTCAAATAATTGGTATTTCAATAAAATTCATTTAAATAGTAGCTAATGGATACATGATTTAGTTTGGAGTTATTGATGTTTTGCATGGAATGATCCATATGCTTCTCAGCATGTGTACTACATAGGTACCTGGAATTTTATCCAGACATCTGGAACACAATCTAGTGATTAAAACTTTTACACCAACATACCCCTGTGATTGAAAATTTTACAAATAAAATTATCAACTCCACCAGGAATCAATCTGATCCACTAGTCAGGAGGAAGGCATGCTACCAACTAAGCTAGCACAGGAGACTAATAAAGAAAAGGTAATAAAAATTAACTTTTGAACTTTTATAGGAAAAATCATTATAAGGTTTAATTTAAACCTTAAAAATTAATTATACTTAAGTTAGCATAGTATTATGTCCTACACATGCTATTTGACATCATTCCCCTGAATCTAATAGTAGATTATATTTGAATTATTGTTGGGAAGTAAACATTATGAGGTTATATCATTAATAGTGAGTGGAGAACTTATTTTTTAACGACTCACCTCATAATTTTCAAATTTCTTTGATACCGACGGTTTCAGACAACATCTTATCCCTCTTCAGTTATGACTTCCACTGATGAAATTCTCTGGTTGATTTCTCTATGGACGTCACCTCTTGTGATGCTATCTTTGGTTGGGATTATAAATTTTGAAATTAAATTTTTATCAACTGGAACATCGAAGTTCATAGATCGATATTTATTCTTCTGAATGAATGTCTTCTCCCAAACTGCCAATTCCAACAGTTTATCGAACTGTTTCAGAAGTTTTGCCTCTTTTTCAATTTTATGATGTTCTAGCAATTGCTGGTTTTTCAATTTCACAATTTTTAATATTTCTAAAATGTTCTTTAGTATGTGTTTCCAAATTCCTTTTTGTTTTATCTACATATACTTTGCTACAATCATTATAATTAATTTGATAAATTCGAGATTTCTTACTGTCTGGGATGTTGATTTTTTTTATTGGTACTTAGAAGTTTTCCAGGCTAAATTTATTTATTGGTGCCAAAGTAATGTTGTGTTTGTCAAACATTTTTTTTTGAAATTTTCTATGTACTTCCAGATGGTAAGTAATTTTCTTGAATTTCTTCTTTTCTTTACTAACAGTTTGTAGGGTAGAGTATTCTTTAAGTCTCTTTTTCTGTTTGAATTTCCTTAATTTGTTTGTTATTATTTTCTTATTGAAACCATTTAATCTGGCTATATTTAGGATATTCTTGTATTCTTTCTTAAAATTTTCTTCATTTAGTAGGATATTTATTAATCTATATCTTGTAAGCCCATGTTTCCCTTAATAGAGATTTAGGCGCTCTCCCCCTACAGAGAAGAATTTTAACCATACTAATTTAGTTACACTTGTTTTCGTATAGATGTCATTTGAGTGGTCCATGGTCAGCATTCAGCCTCATAAATAAATAAATAAATAGCTTTATTTTACCTGGCAGAGTTAAGGCCTTAAGGCCTTGTCTGCCACTCAACCAGGTTTTTTAAAAAAAAATACAAAATACAACAAAAAAATAGTCTTACAACTACATAAACAATTACATATTATAAAAACAATACAATCAATATTTATAATCTATTTTGATTTACTCTAAATTTAACGAATTAAATATATAATACTGACATCTACAAAACCAAGGTAGTACTAAGACGGGAAAATTTGGTAAATTTTGCTTAGAGGCCTTTTCATTCAGGCTTAAGGATCTTTCACGAGCCTGAAAATCTTCAGACTCAGCACCCATGGCTTAAAGTCCCTCCCGGAGGACTTGCTCCTTGGATTTTTCCATCCTAAAAAAATCCATCGACCCCGGCCGGGTTTGAACCCTCGGGACCAGAGGCAAGGAGCATAACCACTAGTCCACCGCAGTCGTTATTAAGAGGCTATTAAATATTGCATCTTATGTGCAATATGATTGAAGCCCTTTGATTTAATATAATTATCAGTATGTGTATCTTTCCAAAATGGAATTTGGTTTTCAATTTCTGATTCTATTGTAAATTTTACTGACACATCCTGCAGATTAAGCAATTTTAAAGCATCATCAATATTATATTATTTTTGGTCTGGACATCTTACCTCAATATTAATGTTGATTTGTTCTTGGACATGTTTCAAAACAATTCTCTGTTTTATCTTCAGCTTTCCCAGACTGGTTTTATTTATGTTGCATTATGTTGCACCACCTGGATGTCGATGTCAGCTCCATCCTGTGGTCGGCCAAAGAACCTCCAAACAAGGTCACCCTCCATCGGAATATCAAAATTCATAACTCTGTTTCTGTTCTTCTGAATATAAATTTTTTCCCAAATAGTCAGCTCGTTTGTATTTTCTAACTGTTTTAATAATTTAGTGTCTGAATTTATATTATGTTTTTCAGACCAAACATGAGCAGCAACTGCAGATTTTTCAATTTCTCCATTTTTGATATTTCTTATGTGTTCTTTGGTTCTAATTTTTAGGTTTCTTTTTGTTTTCCCTATATATATCTTTTCACAACCCATGCATTCAATTTGATATATTCCTGACTTTTTATTTTTATCAGTTTTTTCATTTTTGTTGGTTTTTATTAGTTTTTATCAAAATATAACTTCCTAAAATTAAATATCATCAATATGTTTATAATTTATTATCGAAAAAATGTCATCCACATATCTGTACCAACTTTTGAAAATCCATGGGTAAGCATTGGTGATATGGCACTCAAAGTAACTCATGAACAAATTAGCCAAAAACGGCAAGAGGATTGCCCATAGATAAACCTGAAACTTGTTTGTAAAATTTTCTGTTGAAGGTAAAATAAGCATTGCTTATATAAAGTTTTGTAAGATTGATGTATTCCTCTATTACTTCTTTTTTTTTAATTCTAAAGAGCTCAACCATTTTTCCAAAAAATTCAACTTTTTTTCAATTGGAACACTTGGAAACAATGAAATAATGTCAAAGGAGACAAATCTGTCATTATGATCCACTCTAATGTTATTAAATTTTTCTACGAGTTCTAAAGAATTTTCAATACTTTTGTTTTTAAATTTTGGAAAACTTAAAATTCTGTACAAGCCATTTTGATAGATAGTAACACGGCGACCCTATATTATTAATTATAGGTCTCATTTTGTTCCCAATTTAAAATTGAATTTGCTGTGTAATTTTAATGTATGTTTTTGATCTCATAGAAAAAAAAAATATACTTGTAATAATCATATTTGTGTATATTATTTTTGGTCTGATCATCGTACCTCAATATTAATGTTGATTTGTTCTTGAACATGCTTCAAAACAATTCTGTTTTATTGTCAGCTTGTCCAGACTGGTTTTATTTATGTTGCCCAACCTGGATGTCGATTTCAACTCCATCCTGTGGTTAGCCAAAGAATCTCCAAACAAGATCACGCTCCATCGGTATATCAAAATTCATAACTCTGTTTTTGTTCTTCTGAATATAAATTTTTTCCCAAATAGTCAGCTCTTTTGTATTTTCTAACTGTTTTAATAATTTAGTGTCTGAATTTATATTATGTTTTTCAGACCAAACATGAGCAGCAACTGCAGATTTTTCTATTTCCCCATTTTTAATATTTCTTATGTGTTCTTTGGTTCTAATTTTTAGGTTTCTTTTTGTTTTTCCTATATATATATATATATATATATATATTATCTTTTCACAACCCATGCATTCAATTTGATATATTCCTGACTTTTTATTTTTATCAGTTTTTACATTTTTGTTGGTTTTTATTAGTTTATTTAAACTGTAGTTATTTTTTGGTGCTAATTTAATATTAAACTTCTCAAGTATCTTTCGAAATTTATTATGTACCCAATTTTGGAGCAGATATGTAGATGATATAATTTGTATTGTAAAAGAAAAACATGTAGAAGATTCCCTAAAACTGTTAAATTTACAGAGTACAAACATCAAATTTACCAAAGAAATAGAAGAAAATAAACAAATACCTTTTTTGGATCTTAAATTGGTCAGAAACGAAGAAAAAAGAAAAATTGAATTTGGGATTCATAGGAAAGAAACTCATACGGAAAATTTTATTAAATCAACAGGGTTCAATCCAATTGGACATAAATTAGCAGCCTTTAATAGTTTAACTCATAGATTGGTAAACTTACCCTTAAACGAAGAAGATTTCAAACATGAGAAAAAACACAATCAAAGTAGCAAGAGAAAATGGGTTTGACGAAAAAATGGTACATAAAAGGATAGAAAAGTATAAAAACAAAAAATGATAAACAGAAGTACTCTTGAAAAAGAAGAACCACCTATGAAAAAATATAGGAAATTCACATATCACCCTTGGGTACATAATAAATTCCAAAAGATATTTGAGAAGTTTAATATTAAATTAGCACCAAAAAATAACTACAGTTTAAATAAACTAATAAAAACCAACAAAAATGTAAAAACTGATAAAAATAAAAAGTCAGGAATATATCAAATTGAATGCATGGGTTGTGAAAAGATATATATATATAGGAAAAACAAAAAGAAACCTAAAAATTAGAACCAAAGAACAAATAAGAAATATTAAAAATGGGGAAATAGAAAAATCTGCATTTAGATCAGAACTCACTCAAATAGCTCAGTCGGTAAAGCATTGGCCTGGAAAGCCAAAGGTCCTGGGTTTGAGCCCCGGTCTGAGCGTATAATTTTTTTCTTCATGTATGATTTATCCATCATTGAGATGTATGAAATGAATAATAAAAACATTGAAAGAAGTCTTGTGACAAGAGGGGAATAGAACACTTCCCATAATAAATGTTTTCTTAATAACGAATACGCCATTGGCAAAGATTAGAAAACAAGATTTGTATTAGCATTTGGTAGCATGGAAATTAACAATGTATGTAAGAGAAAAATTTGCATTTAGATTGGAACTCACTCGGATAGCTCAGTCGGTAGAGCATTGGCCTGGAAAGTCAAAGGTCCAGGGTTCAAGCCCCAGTCTGAGCATATAATTTTTCTCTTCAAATATGATATGGTAAACTTGTTTAAACCGGAATGTGAATAATGCAGAAATCTGTCCAATGTGAATAAATTTATTGGTCCCTATGAAATAATAGTAATTTTACACATATTTATTTTGCATAAAACGGAATCTGTCCAATGCGGAAACGGAAGGATATTTCTACACAATTCATTAAAAAAAATTTATTAAGTGGAAAGACAGAGAAAGAAATAAATTAGTTTCCACTTTATTGAATTCCCGGTATGCCAAAAAAAAAACAATAAGGAATGATTCCTGCCGCAGCGTGAAGTATAGATTCTACCTGTACCTGAAATGTTCTTTTGGCCTCTCTGCACACCCGTTATGCAAAATACAGATACCTGTCTTACAAATAACCATTGCACTGTAAAAATCTTAAATTAGTTTAAGTTCTGAGACCGATCTTTCACAGGTAGCATTCCAAATTTACGGAATAAAGATGGCTAAAATGTATGTATCATTGTCATTAAAAGAAAAAGTGAAAGTGATTGAAGATAAAGCTCCAAATTTCCAGAACGATGCTCCAAAGTCAAGCTCTAGCTGTTGCTGCTAAATCCCTAGGGAATAACGATTTCAAGGCATCTTCAGGTTGGCTGTACAGTTTTAAAAGACGACACAATGTAGTGTGGAATGAAATTTGTGGGGAATCAAAGGATGTGGACGAAAGTGTAGTTAGTGAGCGAAAACCGAAACTGCATACTTGAACTTCAGGATATGCACCTAAGAGATATTTTAAACGCTGATGAAATGGGACTTTTTTCACGTGTTACCATCAAAGTCACTCATATGTACTATACTTCACTTTTCAATGGCAGCAGAACTACAATTAATCCAAGGTACGTAAAAAGATATATACGGTACTCTATAATCTAAGATTATTACCTAATTTTAGTTTTTTTTTATAATGCAGAATTTTGTCCAAAGTGGAAAAAGAAAAGTTGGTCCCATGCGATTCCACTTTGAGCAAGTTTTACTGTATATACATAAATATTCAATAAACTATAAACTAATCTAGTGTACACTATTTGTCCCAACATAACAAAATTGGGTAAGTGAACATCTATTTCTTAAAACATTGTTTAAGAAATTAATTGTAATTTTTTTTTTTGCAAATGCTCCAGGTTGCCTTTCAACATTCCTGGTGTTCTCTCCTGCTTGTAATCCACTTCTGAGGTTGGGGCGCCTGGAAGGCAGGGCTACGTTGCCCTGATGATATGATGGGTGGTGATGATAGTGGCACCAGGAGAGTCCCTAATCCTAAGCTTAATCTAATATGAATGATGATGATTGCGATGGCCATATGATTTCGGGGACCGTTTGGGCCTTAAAGTTTTCCTGACATTTCTCTTACAGGTAAGAAAAAACCCCAATAAAAACCTCACCCAGAAAAACTGTCCCAACCGGGGATCGAACCCAGGCCTGCTGCATGACATACCAATTTCACAGACTATAATTATGCTGTATTTTATAGGTGATTTTATATGCATTCCCGATGATTCTGTTTCTGTAGAACTCTGAAAAAATTTGTTGAGAGATTATTACATTTTACATGCACAGGTAAATATTTAATAATTGTAAAAAATGTTTTAAGAATCATTACAAAACTGCTACAAAAGTTATGTAAATTCTCATGATTAAAAAATCATCTTGAATTAGAAGTCACCAGATAGCACTGGTAGAGATGGTTATCTGCTTCTGACAATAAAGAGACACGACGAAGAAGAATTAATGTTTGTATCGGAAGCACGAAATAGTGTACTGGTTAGCACACTAGTGTACAGAACTAGAGGTTTCGGGTTCAAATCCTGATTCAGGGATTAATTTTTCTTTTCAAAATAATTGTTACAAAACATTTAAAATAGTACGAAATGTTAGTAAAAATTCAAAAAGTATATTGTACAACAATGTCAAGAATGGTACACCATAGAGCAAATTATTGTAAAGTTCAGTAAAAAAAAAAAAGTCCTTACATTTTGATATATTTGGATAGGATAGCTTCATTTAGTTAACGATATGAATTCTTTAGGTTTTTGTGAATTTTTGTTTGTCTAACAAGTGAGGAAATGAGCTTGATCAGTATGACAAATCCATTGCATTGACAATCTATTTTTCATAATTTTAAGCTAATTTTTGGAGCAGTCAGTTTCTTCATGATTTTTAGTTTAGATTTAAGAGAATTTATAATTAATTTATTTCCTATTCCTTGTACTTTTTTCTTACCAAGAACTATATTTATCTGTGTATGCAAAATCCCTCAATCATTTCTTGTAAGTTCTACAGAACCATAGTGTGCATGCACAAGGTTTTGCCAATAGATGGTAGGGAAAAAAGTCCACTATTTGTCAATCACTTAATCCATAAATTCTTTTAAGTTCCACAGAATCGTAGTGCGCATGCACAAGTTGCTCTAATGCTTAATGTTAGCTTTCGTTAAGATGGCTCTCAAATTGGAGTTACCAACTTTCAGAATAAATTCCCAAAGTTTATAAAAATGGATGTAAACCAACTTCCGGGTGAGGTACGTTATTTGCCGGTCACAATTCTACACTTACATTCTTATGCCACTGATGCACTAAACACTTGTAAACACGTTTTGTACTGTTTTAAACATTTTACAACGATCTTCAAGCTTTATTTACAACTTTTTATATTTATATATTTATGTAAAACATGATCGTGGATACATTACTTACTTGCTACTTTCCTATGTTGTTCCAACGTTGCCACCACCAACCACTCAAAAAACTCCAGAAGTTGCCAACATCAACAACCAAATAATACACATGTAAATTGTTTTGTTAGGTTAGGAAATGGGAAGTTGGTTTATGTCCATTTTTTTTAGCATTTGGAAATAAATAATATGCATGTAAATTGTTAGGAAATGGCAAGTTAGTTTACGTCCATTTTTTTAGCATTTGGGAATTTATTCCCAAAGTTGGTAACGCCGACTGCAGAGCCATTTACCGGAGGCTACATTAACCATTACAGCAACTCGCGTATGCACAATGTGATTCTGTGGAACTTAGAAGAATTCGTGTCTGCCATATAACCGACTTTTTCCCAACTTCCATTTTATAACCTAACAAAATAAGGGAAAAAGTCGGTTATATGTCTCAGACGAATTCTTCTAAGTTCCACAGAATCGCAGTGCGCATGCGCGAGTTGCTGTAATGGTTAATATAGCCTCCGGTAGGTGACTCTGCAGTCCACGTTACCAACTTTTGGAATATATTTCCAAATGCAAAAAAAAAAAAAAAATGGACGTTAACTAACCTGCCATTTCCTAACTAAAGTTAATTTACATGCATATTATTTATTCCCAAATGCTTAAAAAAATGGACATAAACCAACTTCCCATTTCCTAATGTAACAAAACAATTTACATGCGTACTATTTAATGAAGTACAAATTAATTTTACGTACACTAACACTAAATATGGTTTGAAATTATTTTCAAATGATGGCAACGTTGGAACAACATGGGAAAGTAGGAAGTAAGTAATGTATCCACGATCATGTTTTACGTAAATATATAAATATAAAATATTGTAAAGAAAGCTTAAAGATCGTTGCAAAATGTTTAAAATAGTACAAAACATGTTTACAAGTGTTTTTACGTACACTAACACTAAATATGGTTTGAAATTATTTTCAAATGGTGGCAACGTTGGAACATGGAAAGTAGCAAGTAAATAATGTATCCGCAATCATGTTTTACGTAAATATATAAATATAAAATATTGTAAAGAAAGCTTGAAGATCGTTGCAAAATGTTTAAAACAGTACAAAACGTGTTTACAAGTGTTTAGTGCATCAATGGCATAAGAATGCAAGTGTAGAATTGTGAGAGGCATAAAACCTACCACATCCGAGATCTGTAACTAAATTCTAAAACTGCAATTTTTGCATTTATTTTATAAAGTTACAGTATTGTGCTTTTTCTCTGACAATCCCCAATTAACTCATATCATTTCTAAATTTAAAATTATATTACCTGGTTCATGGGTCATATAATGAATCCATCCCTCACTTTGTTGAACTCCAATACTTCTCCATTCTGCTTCTGTTAGCAAGTGGTTTTTTGGTACTAACTTTACTAATTCTTTTGGCAAAACAACATGCCTGAAAACATAATGTTGAGTGTTAATATGTAATCATATCTCTATACAAAAAGTCTCGTAATCATTCTAAGTAAAACAATATCGCTAATGACAACGAATTATTCGACATTTTTCTTACCTGTACTCATATTCATTGTCATAATATTTCTCGGAATAGTATATTTTCTTGTGAGCCATATCCCTAAAAAAATCGTTGTAAAATAAATTAATAACGTACAAAATAAAACACAGAAGAAAAGCCGCAACCCACAATGTACCAGTTTCTTTAAAGATATTTTCTACACGATGTCAAGGTCCGTAATGAAAATTGGAATCTGATTTTTTCGAAGTTTAAATTAACTAATCATAAACGGTTTTCTGTTATAATGCTATATAGCCAACACACTAAAAGTAATTCCTGAAAATTGTATTAATTTACATATTTTATTGTAAATAAACATTTCATTCTTCTTCTGAAACCTTTACATTGTCGTAGAGTAAATTTTAAATAAATTCATAAATCGTATTTTTGTCAATAATTTCTTAAGATTAAGATTCTTAAGATTTAAGTGAAAAATAAAAAAATTGTTGGTTAACCTGTAAATTACTTCCGTGTATTACTGCCATCTATACTGGCATCCAACACCGCGAATTGACTGATATCGATAGTGAGTTAATCGAGAAAAGAGAGTCGATAGTCTTCCAGTCAGTTAGATGGCTCAAGCTATATGCGGTAAATTTGATATTTGTATTCGGGAGGTCTCATGTTGAAATTCCAGTGTCGACCAATTTGACAGAAGTTTTTTGATAGTTTTCCTTAGGCGTCATAGTTAGATCCCAATTAAAGTCGACCTATCCTCATCTGTTATTTGAATGAAAGGTAAAAATTAATACATTAACTAACAAATCATGCTCAGGTTGCCAAATTATATTCTGGCCAGCTACACTTATTTAAAACTGTTTACTCCCTTTTTTCAATCATTCCCCTCATTTATTATTTAAAAATGTATATAACAATCTGTAATACGAGACATAAATAAAAAAAATAGGTTTTCAATGATTTTATTTTAAATTTATCACTTCTCACTGTTATATTTGAAGAGAAAAATTAGGTTGCATATCTTTTGCTTTGCCCAACTACTAAATTGCCAGGCATAAACAGCTGAGTTTGCATCATTAATTTTATCCTTATGTGTTATTTAATTGAATTTTACTTCAAAATGAAGATAATTTATAAGGCACTTGGTCTTACTTTGCTGCTCAAGTTCATGTACTTCTCGTGCCCACAGCTATTTGGAGAGGGTTGTTTCTTTCAGTAGCCATTCCCTATGACAACTGACAGTGCATGTTTTCTATGGCTGTTGCTGGTGCAAAACACATTCCATTTTACAAGTCATTACAGTAACCTTATTAGCCCAGATCTGATTTGACAGTTGAATGTAAGCCAACATCATTGTAAATGTATTTCTTTCTCTGTCTTTCACTATATGACTTTTAACGGTAAAGTAAAACCAAATGCCCTATATTATAATTGTGAATAAGATGGTATTATGTTACCTAAGCAAAAGTGATCCATTCTCATGGTTGTCACGCTTTAAAGTATGAATATTTCTGTAATAGATTAGGGCATGCCAGAGAAGTGTTTCATTTACTATTGGAGGTCTTGGGTTCAATTCCCTGTTTATCCAACAATTTTTCTCTTCAGAATTGATTCAATAGCCTGAGTATATTAATTTACACTTGAATATAATAAATTATTTATATTGTATTTTTGTACTATGTTCTTTAATGTGTCCATTTCCATTTTTAAATGTTTAACTTGATCTTCTATAATTTTCAGGTGCCCTATCACATGACATATAGTTAATTGGAAAAACAAGAGATGGTGTTTGTATGTTTTTCATTTCTAGATATAGGCACTATAATTGTGGAATGTTGCAAATCAATGTTTTTTTGGCTAAACTCTCCAACATGTGACAAAACTTTTTAAGTACCCTAATAAAACCCTGTCAAATGTTACTTTTAGGATTTCATTTTTCAAGTTATTTACTACCATTTACAATGATTTACTTTTCTAACAATTATTTGAATATATTGAATATTATATTATTTTTAATTATATTATTTTTGGTCTGGACATCTTACCTCAATATTAATGTTGATTTGTTCTTCGACATGTTTCAAAACAATTCTGTTTTATCGTCAGCTTTCCCAGCTTTCAACATTAATATTGAGGTAAGATGTCCAGACCAAAAATAATATAATTAAAATAACCTCAAAATAAACTTCCTAAAATTAAATATTCCTAAAATTAAATATTATATTGAATATTACGATATTGATCTACATTACATACCGTGAAGACTGGCAGCCATATTGATTTTAACAAATATTGTATGCAGCCAATAAAGATTATATACATGTTACAGTTCAGTCAACATAGAGTATGTACTAATTAACTTTACACATTTACTTCAGAATTTCAGAACTTATTATTTATACTACCTATTTTTGGGCATTGCATTTTTTCACAGGTTATAGTACATCAATTGTATTAGATTAGCTTTTAGGTTGGTCTTTAACAGGTTAGAGTACATTGCATTAGGTTAGCTTTTAAGTTGGTTGGCAACGTGAGTTCAAATATCATGTATATGTTGGCTGCATCCTGTGATTCCATAATATAAACTGCTTCGCGTTTGTTGGCACAAATGCACGGTGTATGGTTGGAACTTAAAAAAAAAACTACTTTTTTTTTTCAATTTATAAAAACAATGTTTCTCTAAATGTGGTCAATTCTGATTAATCAGTCACATCACTTGTTGCATACCCTGATGAAGGTAAAAATTTTAGGGATGTTTTGGTTCTGTAGAACCTAATTACCATGTGATCCTCTTTTCATTACTTTTGGTGTAAAATAAAATGGTTGACACTCCTGAATGTTTTAGTTCCTTTATCCCAACAGTTGTGTTTTCACTCATTGATCTTTATCAAAATATACTTAAAACTATTACTCTATTTACAGTCCAAGACATATCTACTAGCCTCTCTTATAATGGCATTCCATTCCTCCCTTTCAAAGGTTTAAGAGTCCGTCTCTTAACATTCATCCTTCTTTTAGTCATCCTCAACATCGACTAATCATCTCAATCTTGGTCTTCCTATTTTCATTTTACCACCAAGTTTGCCACTGAAAACTTTTCTGACTATTCTGTCAATATATCCCAAATATTTGGTTTATCGTTCATTTCTTCAATTATTTATTTGATCTTATTCTCCAAATATTATTTTTATTAACTGGGGCAAAGATTCTCCTGAGAATTTTTATTTCCCATATTGCAATGATAGTTTTGTAATTGTTTCTTAGATTCCTTATTTTGGCAGCATGCATGACTAGATCATATTATTGTTCTGTATATGTCCAGTTTACAGTTTCTTGATACACTTTCTAATTTTTTTTTTATTACTTCACTGAGAGCAAGAAACATGGTTATTTCCCTTTATTAGATGTCATCATTATCAGATATTCAAAATTTCTAACTCTGTCAAAAATTATACCTGCTATTTCTATTCCATTTACTCTTTTCCAAATATTAATATTTCAAGATGCAATTAATATTTAAATTGTTTATTATTAATAAAATCAATCCCAGCTAGGTTGCTTTATTTCAAATTTTTTGAATGTATCTTTTAGGAAATTTATGTTTTAACCCATTATTTCAATATCATCTGCATATGCCAAGGCACTGTGTAATTCTGTTAGAAATTATAACTCCTGGATTTGTGATTATAGCTCTCGTAGCTATCTCTATGGTTAAGTTGAGAAGGGATGTTGATCAATTATCTCCTTGTTTAATTCATTTTTGTATACCAAAATTTTCTGAAAAAATCTTGCATCATTACTCAAACTTTATTACTAGTAAGAGTTAATTTTATTAAATTAATCAATTTTTCTGGGATTCTCAACCTTCACAAAGATATCAATAATATATTTCTGCAGCCACTATCAAAAGTCTGTTTAAAGACAATGAAAATAAAATGAATATCAACATCAAACTCATAACATTCTTCTAAAGTCTATTTCATAGAAAAAATTGACTTTTTGGCTGATTTGCCTCTCATAAATCCTGTTTGATAGTCTCCAATAATTGCTTTCATGTATGGGTACAGTTTTTAATTTATAATTTTGGAGATATATGGATCGGAAGTCTGGACAATGACACAACAACATGTCAACAGAATAACTTCAGTTGAAATGGATTTTTGGAGAAGAGCTGCCAGAAAATCTAGACTGGAAAAAATTAGAAATACAGAAATTAGAAAATGGATGAATGCAGAAAGAAATATAATGGATGAAATTGAACACAGAAGGCTAAAATGGTATGGACACATAAGAAGAATGCAGGATGGAAGAGTTCCAAAGGCCATCTATGCATGGAAAATTGAAAGAAGGAACAGAAAAGGAAGACCAAGAATAACCTGGAAGAACAACATTCAAAATTCAATGTGGAAATTTGGTGTAACAGATGAAGACACAGAGGACAGAGAACGATAAAGAACTTTAATTAAGGAAAAATTGTGAATGTTTGTTGCACACTGATAGTCTATAAGTTCGTAGTCATTTATATTTATTTATTTTTTTTAGTTCATGTTAATTACTAAGATTGGTTGGAGAAAACCCTCAATGATGAGGAAAATTCTCAAAAAAATAATTTTGGAGAACATTTTTTGTTACATTAAGAAGGGTAATGCCTCTACAATTTGCGAATATTGTCATATCTCCTTTCTTATGGATGGGAAATACAGTGCAGTTCTCCATTTTTCTGGTATCTCATTTTCTCAAACTTTACATATTAGCTATATAGCTAATGTATTCTTTCTTTTAAGTCATGACATCCTTCTCTACTCAGTTCAATCAATATAAGCTGGTGCTGCATTAATTCCAGAGGATTTATTAATTTTCAAGGACTGAATTGCTATCTATATATTCAATACATTTTGAGTTCTGCTAGTCTTTCTATATTTGGGGTGTTATTTCTCCTACTTCTTCATTATTGCTTCCTGTTTCATCTTCAAAATATTCTGCTCATCTCTTCATAAATCTGCAGCTTTATTTAATACATTTCATTATCTTTATAAAACTCATTACTAGGTTGAAATATTTTCTCTTTTGATTTACATTTTGGTAGAACCTTCTAATTTCCATGTCACTGTACCATAGGATGCTTGTATTTTTTCCAGTTGTAATTTTTTAAAATCTTTTTATACCACTATATTTGTTGCTTTTCAACAATATTTATTTCTTTAAAACACGGTGAGCTCTGTATGATAGTTGAATTTGAATCTCAGCTTGCATCAAGAATGACTAAATGAACATGAGCAAAGGTTAAAAAATCTTGACCAATGAAGGATCATCTCCTCAATGTCTTTTATCATATACAGACTCTCTACTTTTCCATATATGGTATGTAGTAGGGCCAGTTTATATGAGGTGTTGCAGGTTTTTGCAAACACCAGTTTTCAAATAACATTCTTTATAAGAAATAAGGGGAGTCTGTTTGTTGCATCTTACCTCATAAAAGTTGAGTTCTTTTAGGACATGTTTCAAAACAATTCTGTTTCATCTCCAGCTTGTCCAGACTTTTATTCTTTCCTTATTAAAACTTTAAAAAATGTTACATTTTTAATCTAAATGAGCTCTTAACGTGTTATTTCCAACATAGAGTGAGCCATGAAATGGACTCATTGCAAATCATAACCACAAGGGTTCAAAATCTCCTGCAACTTGGAAAGAAAAAACCTTCGTTGTTTTTCATGCGTGCACATCCCCCTTCCCCTTCGTAAAACCTGGCTATAAGCAGTGATATATGTTGCAGTGTTCCTGCAAGCGCGAGATTGTTGAGAGTGCATGGGGTATATTACTGCTTTCTCTAAGAATTTAAAATAATGAATACAATAATTGCTCTATCATCTAAACCGTTTTCATTAATATATTTAATTAATTATTAAATTTTCATTTATTGTTGTAAATATAGCTTGAAAACATTTATATATCTAGAATATTAACAATAAATGCTGTAATATGTCATATATTATTTTTAAGTACAACCACCATTATCTGATTCCAGGAGAGCCACTGGTCTGCCATCTATGTGAATTAAGAGAATATCTTTAAATCAAATATCCCCTGGCCACAGGATATTCTTGATTGTGGTAAGTAACTTGGAAACTGTTATATTATTGGCTTTTTTCAAGTGCTTCAGAACATAAAAAGAAGAGGAACCCTCTTCCTCATTTGTACAGTCCATGGCTCCACTGATTATATTAGCTATATGACTACCAGCTACATCTGTTGTCTGATGGAGAGCCATATTTTCTTTCTCTGTTTATCATTATGTCTTCGTTACAATCATTAACACAAGTTTTTCTAAGTGTGGATTCACTTGATATGGACTGTTAGAGCTTTTCTCCAAAAATATCTTCGAATATTTATATTCCAATTTCCATGAAGGGATGCCTGTCTCTAGGACACAGTTACTCATACATAGAAAAAAAAAAATATTGCTAATTCGTTAGAGCCAACAATAGAGTAAAGGCATCTTTCTTTTTTATGATGTGGTAGCAAAGTGAAGTCGGAAGCGGACCTTTGGAGTTCTATTCCAGTATTTGCTCTTGGATTGAGGGAAACACTTAAAACCTCAATCGACTATTCCGATTGAGGAATATACTTCAAATTTAAATTCAAACCGGGGCTAATGTATTCTACAGGAACCCAGGGTTCTACCTATAAAGGAGAACCAAAATGGATCACTCACTGCCACAGTGATGGCCGCAGAGTTTTTCATCTATCTATCTATCTAGTTGTTCCAATTTGTTGTGAAGCAAAATATTTCTTCATGTGGTTTATAGACTTTTTACACACTTTATAGAGCAAAATCTGTTGAGAAAATATTACCTCTAGACTCTTTAACACATTTGTTGAATATTTACTTAAATGCTTACTTGTTTTTGACATGGTGTCAAATTATGAACTAAAAATAATTATATACAACTAACTTTTACCTAATTCTGAAGGAATGAAGCTACTGAGCTCATTCTCACGAAAATATTTTTTTACAGATCTTCACCAATCCTATCTAGTAGACACCGAAAATGGCCATGGCTAAAATTTACACTCACACATATATCCGCTAACACTTTAGCAGCCGCAATTTTTATTTTATTAGAACCAAACTTGGCATATAGCAATCAATTAAATAGGTAAGGTCGAGTTCATTAACCAGGAAAATCGGACCATTAGGTGTAGGAGTTCACCTGAAACGAAAATTTGAAGACCACTCTAGCGTTCGAAATTTTCGATGTTTCAAACGAAACTCAGTATACGGTATTACAATAAAATGAAGAAGATATTCTGCAAAAATCAGAGGAAATCCGACCGTTATAAGTAGGGGTTTACCTGAAACTCCAAATTAAAGAGTCGCTCTAGCAGCCGCCATGTTTGCTTCGTCGCAGTGTATCGATATATATTACAATTTAATTAACTCTTTAATTGGAAATGTTTCCTATAGTAAAGTAAAAGTAAAGTGATCCCACAACAGACCCGGAGGCCCTTGGGGTAGTAGGAGGTTAAGGTTCCCACTTTTTCCAGACAATCGGCACTCTTTATGTCAGCCGGGTTGTCAGCCCTGCGTGACGGCCGCCTTTACCCCCAGAACAAGCGTCTGGTACTCATTTCCGTTAGAGGCTGAATCGACCCCAGGGCCATAGTGCCACCAGAGGGTTTGGGTCAGTTTTATTTGATTTTCATATTTATTATATAATTCAGTGACAGTTGTTTCGGTACACTGTACCTTCTTCAGACATGTTAACAAATTATGAATTGTGTTCCAACTGATCTAAGCAACAATACAACAATATTTTTTTTAATTTAACAAAGGGGATTCATTCAAATCAAGTTGAGAATTTAACAGTTTTTTACTACTTTTAAATTTATTAATTTCTACAGCCTCCAAAATATCTAACTTCTTACCCTTATCACAAATATGTAAAATTTCAAAATTTGGATCGAAACAATGATTAAATTGGAATAGGTGGTTAGCATATTTTGAATTTTTTTAATTTCTGTTATATGCTCTCATGTGTTCCTTTATCCGAGATATAAAAGGTCTACCAGTTTGTCCTATATAGACATTGTCACATGTGCCACACTTCAATTTATATACACCTGATAATTTTTCTTTTTTGGTTTTATTGTTTTTTTATTATATTTTGTAGAGTTTTATTAGTTTTAAATGCCACATTAATGTTCAACTTTTTAAAGTGTTTAGATATTTCATTTGAAAGTGGGCCTATGTATGACATTACGACATATTTCTTTATGTTTTCTTTGGATAAAGGAAGAACTTTGTTAATTGCTTTTTTGTAATAAATGTAATTTAGAAAATTCAAAATATGCTAACCACCTATTCCAATTTAATCATTGTTTCGATCCAAAATTTTGAAATTTTACATATTTGTGATATGGGTAAGAAGTTAGATCTTTTGGAGGCTGTAGAAATTAATAAATTTAAAAGTAGTAAAAAACTGTTAAATTCTCAACTTGATTTGAATGAATCCCCTTTGTTAAATTAAAAAATTTAAATAAATATTGTTGTATTGTTGCTTAGATCAGTTGGAACACAATTCATAATTTGTTAACATGTCTGAAGAAGGTACAGTGTACCGAAACAGCTGTCACTGAATTATATAATAAATATGAAAATAAAAACGTTTTATTTTTATTTAATTAATAAATATGGATTTTCATCAAGTAAACATCAACTCAATTGATTATTAAATATTTTAATAAAGTAATAGAAAAATGAATCGGTACAAATTATTTAAATTACCGGTACTGTTAAATTATATAATACCATTCAATATATTAATAGGTTTGTTTTCTCTGCAGTCCGACACGTTCAAATAAATTAGCATAAGAATGTTCTTACTTAATTTACTAGAATTAATATTGCCTCCTATGCTGAAGACACCTGTTTGTTTTATCAATCCATATTCCGTGCGTTTCCTAGACGAGTAGATACCTTCCGAAAGGTCGTAACTCATATCATATCCTGATTCAACTCCTGGAACATAAAATTAATGTTACAAAAACCCAAATTATCCTTTTAATCGATCCTCTACCGCTCCACAATTTTCCATCGCCATTATAACTCAAGTACTTTGCTATCAGCCTACAGTAAAGTACGGTATCTTGGTATCTACACCAGACAGAAAACTTACCTTCAAAATTCATGTTAAACATCTTATAAATCAGGCAAATGTGGCCATATCAATATTATATCCATTTTTCACGTGAAACACATTGTCAACAAGGATCAAGCTAACGTATATGGCTGTGATTCGTAGCCTGCTGTTGTACGATTGTAAATTTTGGAGCATTCTCGCTAAAGAACACAAACGAAAAATTAAAATTACTTAAAACAAATGTCTTAAAACTGTCTTTTCGGCCTCCGCTACTCGAAAATCTCTGAGCTGCACAGAGCTACTCAACTACCTTATATCGATGCACTCATCACCGATCGGGTAACTGCAATGGCTCACGCAATTGGCACCCACTCCAACTCCCTAGTGCAAAACAAGGTCGTCAACTTCAACAGCGTGATATCAAAATATCTTTGACTAGTATTAATGACAGCATATTTCACAGGAAATTACCCCTGTGGTGTTATGCTGTGTTTCACAGTGCCGAGCGGCTTGGGCCATTCCTCGCTGTCGGCTTTCCGACTCTCGGCTCGTCGGCAGTGAGGTTTACGATGCTCCGTTCTAGCTGGTGAATTCAGTACCACTAATCCAAACTGTATCATCGCATTTTAATTTCTCACCTATTCCGCCGTATAGGCAAGGGTTAACATCTGAACCCCTTACAGTCAGCAAAAGGAAGAAATTAGCCGTTAAGAGGTACAGGTACCTCAGAATCGGCACACTGGACTGCGCATCGTTGATGTCACAAAGAAAAAGAAGAAGAGTGTCTCCAATTTATCAAAATAAATATATATTTCGTAAACCAGCGAAATCGGATCATAACTTCGATTTGCTGAGGAATTCTCTTAGTTTACGCAGTTCCTGCGTGATGGACTTTTTTTTCGATATTTTTATATTAACAATGAATATATATTGTGAAATGAGAGTCTATTCATCATCGAATTGCCACTGGAAATTCCTTAATAAAGTTTTAAATCGGCATCTCAGTGAAAATTTATGACTATCAGCTAGCGAAAAGTTTAAACTTGAATATACTGTTGGCGCATTTTTTGTGTTAAGTGAAATACATCGCAAGATAGCTGCGTTGGGACAAACAAGCATTAAAATTAAAAAATAAGAAAATTATATTTTAAAAAAAAGTCAACCACTGTTGTCTCGAAGTACCATGCTGCCTTGTCAAGCAGCAGGCCCGGATTCGATCCCCGGTCGGGACAAGTTTCCTGGATGAGTTTTTTTGGAGTTCTTCCTCATTTGTAAGGTAAATGTCAGGAAAATATAAGGCCCAAACGGTTCTTGAACATCTATGGCCATCATAATCATCATTATTCATATTCGCTTTAGACTAACTTTAAGATTAAGGACTCTCCTGGCGCGCCATTATCATCACCCATCATATCATCGGGGCAGCAGTAACCCCGCCTTCCAGGCGCCCCATCCTCAGAAGTGGGTTACAATTACGCAAATGCCATTAGAGAACACCAGAAATGTCGAAATGACAATCTGGGGCATTGGATTAAAGAAATAATAAAAGGTAGAAAACGTCAGAATGGTATAAAATTAACAGTAAAGTATAAAAAAGACCTGTCGCGCCATTCAGTTATTTATAATGTTTTATAGATTACGAATATCATGTCTGTACACGTACTTATTTTTCTGAGAGTCGCCAATAAAACGTAATGTTGCCATAAATCAGGGCTCTATTTATTATATAGCTAATAATACTAGTCTAAAAATTGTATCGCACTTCTAATGTAATATCATCTTTTTTATTTAATCTGTTGTAAAATATCCAGAATTCAATAAAATTCTTACATCTTCGATCATACAGTAAATATAAATTTGCGATTAATGTCCGGCAGTGGTAGGATTAACAGACCAGCAACATAGTTGCGGATGAAGGTTGACGCTTCTAGTATAAATTATGATGTAAATCTCCACATGGTGGTACCCGTATGCGCATTCAAGGCTCTTTTTGCTATTTTTTTGCACCTTCTTCATACACTTTTTATTTCGTAATATGTTGATTGGACCCTCCATGGTATCTTTACCTTGTCGTGGTGGAGTGGCTTGCGTGCTTAAATGATCCTGAGAGCTATGCCGGCGGTAGCATTGCTGCCGATAGGGTTACCCATGCCGGACTGGTCGAAGGTGATAAGCCAGACGAAAAAAGTACCTTGGGCGAAAGAGTGACGATCTTTCACCGTAAAAATACAACCGTCAAGAAATGCGGACATGGGTTCATCTGGGGTAAAATTTTCCGGAGGTCAAATAGTCCCCCATTCGGTTCTCCGGGCGGGGACTACTTCAGGGAACCCATGCCTAAAAATAAGTTCGATAGTGCCAGTGAGTAAGTAAGTAAGTTGATTGGACCTAGGCTATTTTGCATAGCTTTAGCTGTTCTACGAAACTTACAGCCATCTAATATAAATTTTTGTTTATAAAGAGATTATAATTATTTCACAAAGAACAGGCAAAAAACATAACACATAAATAAGACAACTAAAAATAGAGGAATTAAACACAACAATAGAGAAATATAGAACAAACTCGAAAGAACACTTGGCAAGGATGACTGAGAATAGAATACCAAAAGCAGCATACAACTATTCACCACGAGGAAGAAGAAGTTTGGGAAGACCAAGGAAAAGATGGAAAGAGCAGCAATTTGGAGCCGGAACAGGCTAGTAAATAAGCCTAAACCGTGAAGAATAAGAAGATAATTATTTCAAGTCAACTTAAGAAAACTAAAAGGGAGTTTTCATTTGCCAACTGAAGAACAATAAATCTATTTTTTAAATTTTATGTTAAATAAACTTTGGAAAGTTCCCTGTCATACATATAATAATAAAATTTCCTCCTGTTATTAAACGGTGGACAAAGAATAATACTGTAACATATGTTATTAAAAAATACTCTTATTGAACACCTGCTAAAATTTACTCATCGAACTAATGTGAAGATTGGGCATAAGCTAGCGAATATGTTAGGTTCACATGGCACGAGATAACATCAACCTGTGCTATATAACTCATTACTGAATCAAAGCTATTACTTAATTATAAGTGCAAGGAAGTATAATTGAAAAGCAAGTGCGAAAACAGAAATAAACGTGTTGTAATTCTACCTTGAAGTGTAACTTTTTATTATATCAGGGGACTTCGCGACCCAACGTATTCCCCACTCTCATGACCCACAGGACACAGGTTGAGAAACGCTGGCTTAGGTTATTTATTGATTCTGGTAATTATAGTTTCAGTTATACAAGATGTTTCCGAATGCTTCAATTGAAGACATTTATCTGGTTACAGAAACTTTGCAGACAAGCAATTTGAGTTATAAGTCTCTGGATCTCAAAAGTAATACATCTGGATTATTAATATTGTTTGCATTTAAAACTGATATTCGTGCATTACAATTAAATAAGGTTATGGAATGGCATGGGATAGCTGGGATATTAAGGAATTAGTTGAAGTACAATTTTATTGGAAACATAGTTAACCTTCAATATTTTTTTTAATTCATTACAAAACACCGTTGAGGTTATTGTATCAAAGTTAACCGTATTTTTAAATTTTAGCTTATAACAGAACAGAATCACTATAGTGTGTGTGTATTCCAATATCACCCACTGCACTTTTTGTGCTTCGAGTTAATATCAATATTGTATCATTATTTATGTAAAAGCTAACTTTGAAGTTCGGGTGACTAGTACTTAACAGCTGTGCTTGATTCCACGCCCCTGCTTCATTTTAATGGGTACTGAATTATAAATATGATATAATCAATGTTAGTAACCGAAAACTCAGATATGTTTCATCTGAGAACATGACTTCCATATTAGGCCCCACTGTAAGCAAGTAGGCCTATATTACTTAGGTGGTATTCAAATATGTAGACCAGAAGGAAAATGCCCAGTTGGTAGACCAAGAATAAGGTGGGAGAACAACATTAACTATGATTTGAGGGAAGTAGATTATACAGGAAATGATTGGAAAACATTACTTCCAACGATAGAGATGTATGGAGAGCTTTATGTCCGCGCGGCCCTGAACCTACGGGTTCGATAGAGCCAGTGAGTTAGTTAGTTGTATTCAAATATACTCTTTATAAATTTGGGGCACGCCTTAGTTGGCTAAGGCAAATCGCTACAAGCTGGAAGGTTCGGATTCAATTCCCAATGGTAACAGGATTTTTAAACTGGCCTAAACCTTCTGGCATTATCATGGTCCTAGGATCGACTTAGTATCTAACGCAGGGGTGGAGATTATTTATGGCAAACTCCTTTAAACTTGACCAGAAATCAAGCAATGACTTAGATTTGTAACTTTTCTGTAACTGAAAATCAGTGGAAATTTCGAGAAGCTTCTCTTTTTTCATTAACGCTTAATGCGGATTCTAAAATTGTTGACTCTTCAAAGGGATTGCGAATCCAATATTATTATTATGACAATGCCGCAGAAATGAAGGAAACAATAATAGGCCTAACATCGAAACCCGCCATTATGGAAAACTTTTGGCGAACCCCTTGAAATATTTTGCGAACCCCCTGGAGGTTGGGAAACGATGGTCTAAACAATGCACAAAATGCAATAGTATACTAATATGATCCTTAGAAGCCAAGGGGTATAGGCCTACGTAACAAAAGGTTAGTTTTGAGTAAATTATGTTTAAAGTTGAGATACTCCATATGTGATTGTGTTAGCAGTTTTATTTCCAGCCCTAGATTTCAGCGCCAGACAGATTTTTACTTTTATCCACTCAGATTAGTATCTGCTTTAACTACTAAAATCTACACTTAACTCGAAAATTAGCAATTTGTCACTTGTACTCCTTATACTAACAAACCATAGAATTAAACAGAATAAAATAAACCCCCCATGGCGCGACAGGCCTAGAAAGCTCTCGGTTTACCAACCGGCTGCTATCCTCACATCCACATGTTATCACTCACAGAGATAAACGATCACCCAGCCAGTATAGGGATAAAAGTGGTCGGCATGTCGAGTCCCCAGCCCTTGGTCTACCAACCGGCTGTTGGCTCACATCCATATGTGTTAATCACAGAGATGGACGATCACCCAGTCAGTAGAGGAGTGGCATGTGGTCAGGATGTCAGGTTCCCCTGTCTTTATAGTTGGTTTTTTCAAGGTTCGCAGATTAAAATAGGGTACCCTAACATATTTTAAGTTCCTAAAGTCAAAGCACTGAAGATAATATTTAATGTTTCAAATTTTTGTCAATTTAACTTCATTCTTTTGTGAGACATGTAAATTTTGCTAAAGTGGATGCCACTCTTTATGGGAAAAATTGGAAATAAAATAAATTAAGTACCCGTGAGATAGATTATGTCTCATAATTGAATAGTCGCCCAGAATAAGTTTGTAACCCTATTTTTTAATTTGATTTTTACGTGGGAAAATATTTCATGTGCCATTAACAACCAGTTCCCATATAAAATTCAACTTAAAAAATGTTCTAGGCGGCTATTTAATTTTAAACCACCAGTTCTTAAATATTATTCTATGTATCTTCGTCATGCCTCTGCTCATATCTTAAAATATGTTGACAATGAGATATATAGCCTGAAGTAAGTATAGCGAAACATTCTAATTGTCACCATCAATTGTGGCATCATATCGTATCTTATAAATTTAGTTTATGTTTGTTTGCGAGGAACTGGAAAGCATAAAGAGAGAAACGTGTTTTATTATTATTATTATTACCATGTATTATTTATTAGAGTCGGCCGCGGTGGACTAGTGGTTATGCTCCTTGCCTCTGGTCCCAAGGTTCGCGGGTTCAAACCCGGCTGGGATCGATGGATTTTTTAGGACGGAAAAATCCAAGGAGCAAGTCCTCCGGGAGGGACTTTAAGCCGTGGGTCCCGAGTCTGAAGATTTTCAGGCTCGTAAAAAATCCTTAAGTCTGAATGAAAAGGCCTCTAAGCAAAATTTACCGAATTTTCCCGTCCTAGTACTACCTTGGTTTCCTAGATGTCAGTATGAGGCGGAACGCTGACCACGTACCATTCAAAATGACATCTGTACGAAAACAAGTTTAACTAAATTAGTATGGTTCAAATTCTTCCCTGTAGGGGGAGAGCGCTTAAATCTCTGTAAAGGGAAAACATAGGCTTACAATACACAAAAAATTATTTATTAGGCATCTATACGAAACCAAGTGTAGGGGGAGAGCGCCTAAATCTCTGTTAAGGGCAACATGGGCTTACAAGAAGATTATTATTATTATTATTATTATTATTATTATTATTATTATTATTATTATTATTATTATTATTATTATTATTGTGTAACAATATTTTGGTAGAACGGTCTTCTGTGTTTCTGACAATTTCATTTCGACAATATTTCAGTCATAATCGATCGTGATTGTTTCAAACTAACGGGGACTATTAATTGGATTTGTTAATATCCAGTGCCTGGCGAATAAATTAAATAATCAACGTAATTTTATACGTAAATCCAATAATAATCTCTTTCTTTCTTTACCTTACTTTAAACTCTCCCCTTCTAGGTGCTTTTATATGTCCCACGCCACCCAGGTCTTAGAGGTTAGGGATTTATATCTCTCGATCGTATACATACTTTTACACAAAGACATTGAGTTCCTCTGTGGATGATTGATCAGCTCAATGCCAGGACCACCTCCGAGACATTACAAATATGTAAGACAAGACACGCTATTCACTCGCACATTCATATTAGGCCTAAACAAGGCAATTGTGGTACGGATGATTATAAAGGCCAGATGGTGTTCGGATACTAGTTGGGCTTTAAAATTGCCTGACAATTGTCTTACACGTGAGAAAAAATCCCGAAAATAACCTCATCCAAGGAACTTGTCACGACCGGGGATCGAACCCGGACCCGCTGCGCACGAGGCAACGACGTAACCCTGAGACCACAGAGGTGGATATAAGCATTTCTAAAAATCTCTTTAGTAACTTGTGCAAAAATATTTGTTAAATATCTCCTTATATGCATTTTGAAACAAACCAATTCACCTGAATCTGAGATAACTAATTGACTAATATAGGGCACTCCGGACACCCTTAAGATAGTATGTTAATTGCTTAGAAGTCATTCTGCGTATCTATAGTGTACTAATAATAGAAGTGAAAATAAAGTGATCGAGTACCATTACAGGTCTTAGGAGGCCCTTGAGTTAGTAGGAGGTGAAGTCTCCTAACTTTCTAGACAATCGACACGAGAAGTCAGCCACTATATGACCTACGTGACTGCCACATTTACCCCAAAACATACGTCTGGTACTCATTTCCGCTAGAGCTTGAGTCGATCCCAAGTCACGATGGTACCAGAAAGTTTGGATCAGTTTAAAAATCTTGATCTCATTGGGACTCGAACCCTCGACTTTCCGGCTTGTGCTGCATTGTCTTAATGAACTATGCCACACTAATAATAACAGAACTCTCTCGAAAATACATCACAATCTAAACTATTTACATGATTATAGTATAATTAGTCCACCGCCGTGGTCTCGAGGTAGCGTTCTGCCTTGTCACGCAGCGGGGCCGAGTGAGGTTTTTTGGGGTTTTCCCTCACCTGTAAGACAAATGTCAGGAAGCTTAGAGCCCAACGGTCCCCGAAAATCATCCGGCCATCATCATCACCCTTATCATTATCATCATCATCATTCTTCACCGGTGTGGAAAGCAACGCGAAGCTACCATACCTATAGTTCCCTAGCAAAGCTGCAAAACATAGCATGAAAATGCTATGATTGCAGTGAAAGACAGTTTTACTATGGATGGATGGAGTGTAATTAAGGCACCATTAGAGTGGTAACATAAATAAGTAAATAAAATAAAAATGACCTCTTCCGTGTCTACATGCACACTTTTAAATTAAATCGATAAGCTGAAACTAAAACTCCGCTTAATGCAGTATTCAACATACAAATTTCATCAATAATTATATTTATTTAAGGGTAGGATGTACGTGTTTTGTGGAAACAAAAGATCTAATAAATTATGTAAGTTTTCACCTTGACCTTAAATTCAGTTTGGATATTGAGGATTAGTAAGTTGATCATTATGCGTGACGTCACTACCACGATAGGTCTTGTAGAGTTTCGCAGCGCGGCGCTCAGTTGTCAGTAGGCAGCTGAATCGCCAGCTGGTCGGTAGATAGTACATGTAACAATGTTCTCGGCAACACAAGACTGCCGATGTTTATAGCATTTACAGAATGTTATCACGCTTTTTAAAATACTAGGTTTTGTTATTTTTAAAACTGTTTCTTATTTAAATCTAAACCTTTCCGTGTTTAATTTTTTCTATAAAATAGTGTGTTTATGACTGAATTTGAGTGTGAACTGATTTGTGTCTCGGATGAAGTGGCGAAAAGGCTGTGATTCTCCAGATTCCATTCGTGAAATTGTTTTGCAAAGTCCACGAGAAACTGTTGATAGCGACGAGATTTTACTCCGCTGTTCTGACAACGACTACCAGATGTCTTTGGGAATACATTTAAATCCTAAAACTATAGACATAAGTTCTGCCACTTGGCCAAAAATGAAAAGGTCAGATTCCAACAACGGCGAAGTGGATGTAGCAAGAATAATAAGGCCTCAAACTGCGACCCTCGAGCGTCCACGTATTTTAGATGTGACATTAATAGGTAAAATCGATATGTCTCTCACTCGTAAAGGCCTTTTGTCAATATCCAATTTGTGTGTTGCTCCACTAGAAAATTTGCAGACCAGAAAAAATACCATTTCCAACAGAGAAAATCGACACACGGGCAAAACACGCAAATGGCATACACCAAGAAGGTCACTGGACGATAAGGATAAAATAAAGCAAATAAAAAATCAATATAAAAGAAATGGGGGCAAAATCTACGAGAGCTGGGATGATGATGAAATTAGTGTATCAGATTCTAATATTTCTTTTAAAAAAGTGTCAAAACCGATCTCAGATTCCAGAAGTCCTTCGAGAGGAACCCCTGTGAAACAAAGAGTTCGTGACAAACGTCTTTCTCCTGATAATAATGTTAACAGCAATACAAACAGTCCTGCTAGAAGGACTCTTCAACTTCCTAGAGACAAGAAATTGTCTCCCGTAAGTAGCGTAGCAAGCAGTCCTACTAGGGGTAATAAAAAAGTATCTAGCGAAAAGCGCGCCTCTTCTGATAATAGTAATAACAATAGCAATAGAAACAGCAGCAGTAACAGCAGTAAAAGTGATGAAATCAATGATAAACCAAGTAGAAAAACATGTAAAAGACCTGTGATTGTCAAAAAAGATGGAAAGAATGTGGACGAGGTATTTGCGGGCCCCAAACCAGGGGAAGTACCGGAACCCTGTCGAACTTGTGGACGACCAGAACAACCGGAGCGTTTCCATAGCCATCCTCCACCTAGCAGCCATAAACAGACGTCTGCAATGAAGCGGCAACAAGACAATAACAACAATAATGATGATACTGCAAGGTCAACTGTTGTGAAATCTTCAGTGCGCAAGCCCGTTCCAATAAAATATCGAAGCGGGAAATCAAACAGGAGAACATCGACGTCGTCTGAAACGAATGTGCCTAATAAAGTGCCTAGCCCAGATCCAGTGAGAAGGAACTCTAATACAAGTGTTGAACAACCCATGGAACGCAAATCTCCCCGAGGTGGAGTGTTCGTGGTATTGGACGACAAACCAGTGGTCAAGTCTGGGCCTCGAACTGTCCTTTGTTACCTCTGTGGTAGGGAGTTCGGTACTGCTTCCTATCCTCTTCATGAGCCACATTGCCTTCAGGTAAGTTTTTTTTAACAGGGTTCATACTTTTTTAATATTTTCAAATCGATGTACTGAATAATAATGTTTAATATTTCCTGTATTTGCTACACAACCTATACAGACATACGTAATCTGAAATATAAATAAACACATGTATGAAACTGCACATATGTCTGAGAAAGAACAGAACATATCCATGTAATTAATTATTTTCAATTATAGAGCTTAAAGTATATTTTCAGTTATTGAAAAGGGATGAAAGTCGCCTGCTTCAGCAGTTACTTATGTAATAATAGTAATAAGTCATTTCTGAAAATTTGATAACAAGTAATACAAACATTGTAAAATATTACATAATTAAGCTGAAAATTTAACAAGCGAGAAGTGGGAATATCATTAAGCGTAAAATACTGACAGTTCCGATAAATATAAATATATTGTAACCTAGTTGAGTTAAAAATGAAAGTTTCTGAGAAAGAAAATCACATAAATGCTCGTCATAATTGCAACAGAGAGGTTAAAATGTATTTGTAACCTACTTGGAGTTAAAAATCAAAGTTCTGAGAAATAAATTCTCAGAAATGCCCATCGTAATATTATAACAGAGAATCTTTCTATTGAGTTTTTTTTTTGCGAGTTAGATTTACTATATTTATAAGCATTAACTGTGCGTTATAAATTCAGAATGCTGTGATTTTCTATTAAGCATTGTTATTGGTTCTGATTTATGCCAAATTAGCTCAGATTCGTTCCGTGATTATCAGGCTCACCTCTGATTCCAAGGTTTGCAGGTTCAAACGCTGCGTTATGGATGGATTTTTCCAGGGCGTAAATTTCCTCAATATATTTTTTTTTTCATTAGGGTAATAAAGCTGTTGGTCGCGTGTCGTAGATTTAAGGAACCTCAATTCCGAGGCGTGTAACACAATTTATCAATATTTTAACATCCAGATTAGAATTACCTTACTAATGACCAGAGTTGTTAAAGAGCGACATTAACTAAAATACTCTTTTTTCGGTGCCCCAAATTGTCATTTCGACATTTTTTATATTTTCTTCTGGCATTGACGTAATTGTAACCCGTTTCTGATGTTGGGGCGCCTGGGAGATGGGGTTACGCTGCCCCGATAATATGATGGATGATGATAATGGTCCGCCAGGATAGTCCTTAATCCTAAACTTAATCTAAGGCGAATATGAATGATGATAATGATTATGATGGCCATATGATGTTTCGGGGACCGTTTGGACCTGAAAGTTTGCTTATAATTGTCTTACAGGTGAGGAAAAACCACTAAAGAACCACACCCAGGAAACTTATCCCGACCGAGTTTTGAACTATGTTACTACAACTAGATCAGATTCAGATTTTGTTAAGTCGAAACTAATTTAAAATTTGTATGAGTGAAAATGTATGTAAGAATTCCCAACTGATATTCAAAACCGTGTGCATTTTCGCCCATTTTAGTTACGGTAGGCCTATAGCCTATATAATTTAACTAGGCTTCCTCAATTTTTCTCTATTTTTCTCTCTCCGTTTGTAGGTACTTTTTCGTGCCCCGAGCTTCCCGACCCTTACGGGAACAAGACCTGTAGGGAGAGGATTTTTAACTATGTAGGCCTATCACATAATATAATTTTTAACTACACAAAGACATGGACGACCTTCCGGGAGGAGTGATCAGCTCAATGCTAGGGCAACCTCCGAGACAATTCGAACATTTAAGACAATACATAGCCTACCGGTATAATTCATTCATACAATCATACTAAACAAGAAGAATATGACAGGGTGATTATGGTGATGAAATGGTGTTCATGTGTTCAGGGATAATTTGGACCTTACACATACCCGTTACTGATCTTACAGATGAAAAAAAACTCACCTAGAACACTTGTCACTAGTAGGGATAGAATCAGGGTATTTTGCCTCCTAATCAACGACATTACTCGAGATCACAGTGGGTGTACTTTAATTAGACTTTATTGGTTTCAATAATACAATTTATTTATTTACATTCTACTACATTAATTTAGTTTAGCCTTTCATGTTATAGGTAGGTACTTTTTACATGCCACACGCGACCCGGGTCTTACAGTGTCACGATCTCTTGGGAGACGGATTTAAACTGTGGATCACATACATACTTTTTGAACACATAAGTACATGGTGGGCATCCCCGAATGAGTGATCAGCTCAATCTCAGGTTCTCCTCCCAGACAACACAACATGAAGATGAAACACACCATTCACGCCATACTAAACATAGCGAATATGATAATGATGATGTTTTGGGATTCTTTGGCCCTTAAAGTTTTCTTACATTTGTCTTACAGTGAAGAAAACCACCGAAAAAATTAATCACCCAGGAAACTTGTCCCGGCCAGGGATCGCACTGTGTACGCTACCCCGAGACCACAGCGGTGGACTGCTTTATATAAATAATGTAGCTATCTTATTATTATAATTATGTATTACTACCAGAAACGCAGGCATACAAAACAGCAATCGAGGAGAGACAGACAAAAGCCAGAGAGATTCCGTACGAAATCATGGAAACGGAAGCGTTAAACACAGACGAATGGAAAGGACCACATTTTCGACTTCGCCACTTATACACATGCTTCGCCGCTCACGGCTTCCATGGGAAAATATGTCATAAACAAAGTTACCATGAACCCGAGGAGGCCTGCATCTGTAAACTCTGTAGCAAACCGTGCCCAAAGTATCACTTAGTGAAGTGCGAAAACAGAACTAAAACAATTCACGAATTAATAGCAAATTCGTAAAACCATGTATATAATATTAGTGTACACTACGTTAATAAAGAAGATATAATTTATGTATTAGTAAAGTAAAGTGATCCCACAACAGGCCTCAGGAGACCATGGGGTTAGTAGGAGGTTAAGGCTCCCACTTTTTCTAGACAATCGGCACTTGATGTCAGCCGGGTTGTCAGCCCTGCGTGACGGCCGCCTTTACCCCCAGAACAAGCGTCTGGTACTCATTTCTGTTAGAGGCTGAGTCGACCCCCAGGGCCATAGTGCCGCCAGAGGGTTTGGGTCAGTTTAAAAATCCTGACCCCCACGGACTTGAACCCTCGACCCTCCGGCTTGTAGCTCAGTGCCTTAGCCACTACGCTACGGCGTGGCCCTATAATTATGTATTATTAGATGAAACGAGTATAAATTTAAATATTTTGGAAATAACTTTTTTTTATTATTCTGAACTTTTTGTTGTAAATTTTGTCAAGCAAAGTTAATAATAGTAGTTTTTTAGCCTTTTAGTTTCCATAAAACTTCTTGCTTCATAATTATTCAGTTTTCATTTAGTCTTCTTTTCCTGTTTCTCCAATCTGGTGTCCATCGAATGTCTTCCTTTGCCAATCTTCCGTCTTACATTATAATTGTATGTCTAAGTCTTTTTTTTTATCACTTCTACTGCATTTTTTTCTATATTCATTAAATGCTTTATTTCCGTGCATATTTTTTTTTTTTAACTTTCTAGCTGATCTTCAAGGGCTCTCATTTCTCCTTCCTGTAATCTGTTTATTATATAAGTTTACGCCCAATAAAACGTTAAACTCTCCATCATTGTTTTACAGATTATTTTCTTTATTTTACCCAAAATATTACTACTCCATTGTCATGATTTCACCTATTTAAAAATACGCGTGAAGATAAAATTAAAATTAGAACATGCAATGTACAGAGCTTTATATATATTGGGTCTTCTCTATAATAATTGAACTGTACTTAATTTAATTAAATTATAGATAGCGGAATATTGCACCCATATCTCTCGGAAGTCTGTAAACTAAGTTTTAAAGTTTTAATTGATAATGTGTCTTGTAGTCAATGAACCTGGTGCCGGTAACGTATATAAAAGTTCGTACATAAATTCTGAATCAATGTAATTCCTTGTGGTAGGATGTCCCACATCGAAGAGAGAGTTGCTAATCTTTACGTCAAATGCAGATTAAATTACATTTAACCAGAGAGAAACTCGGATAAATCCTGCATTACTGTATATCTCCTTTTCCTATAGGCCTATCCCACATTGCAAGTTTAACTTGCATAGTACGAAACAACGATACAGAAGATAATAGTATATTACGATGTGAGGGTGGGAAGTAGTTTTACAGAGTCGAGGAAAAATCGCCCGGTTTTTAATTTCAGAGATTCTGTAAAACACGTCACAAACGTGAGCTGTACATTACTTTTTGCGCCATGGTGTTTTCAAAATAATAAACAATAGTAAAATAATATCTTTGTTGGAAATATTTTCGTTCATTATAAACAATTGACTAACGTTAACAATGTGGGCAATGTTTATTAGTTGAAACAACAGACCTTGAGAACAATATTATTGACTATTTAACTCATGCCCCAAATGGGACTCAATGGCCAATCACGTTTCAATGATTTCTGTTTTACAACCAATCAGAGTCGTGTTTCACGAAATATTTATCAGTGTTATAATTACCATATTAAAGAAGGCTCCTCCTTTTTAATATTCTGAACAGGTCTGACCATTATTTTGCAGTGACTGAGGCCATAAGCAATACGGCTGCCAGATTGTATATATAGTGCATGAATGTCAACACATGCCGCATGCGGGAGTTAATATAAAAACATTTGTAGCAATTGATTATACCACCAAAAAAAAGAAACCACTGTTTGCACTTTCTTAAATGTATTTTTTTTCCAGGTAACAATCCAGAAAAATATAATTGTCATATTTACATCATACGACATCAGACATGAATTAATATACAGTTTGATGTGTTTCATTTTTTCTCCACTAGAGAGGATTCTTACAATATTGCGTTCCTTTGGCAATAAATAGTATGATCTGGTTGCAGTGATAAACAAAAGAAGCAGATGAAGCGTACTTATCGCTTCTCATTTGTTTTCAAACATCGCCGTTTACATTAAATATATAAATATTTTAAAATAACTATAGTTAAATAATGATTTGTGAGTAAACAACTTAATTTTATTCGTTAAATAGTCCTAACAAATGCCACTCTTGATTTCCAAATTCTCTAGATAAATTCACTCCTCACTTCGTGAGTCGTGAATTTATCGATAATTTGGAAATCACTCGTGGCATTACTTATGATAACATGGCCGCAAGTACATATTTATTGTTTTATATTGTTTCAAATAAAGTTCAGTTAATTAAAAATGCAGTGATATGTTTCGTAGAATGTATATTAACACTACCTTTTGGATATTTTCTGTATATATATTGTACGTAGTATACATAGAGGGCAGTGGTTTAACTTCCCGCACGTGGGTGTAAATGTAATATTACAGTATAGTTATTTAGGTTGGCAACCCCGAAATGTAGGAAGTTGAATTTTCAATAATGGTCGCCATTGCTGGTAAGTGCGACAAAACGCACTATCGCGCAAAAAACAAATAATTTATGCAAATACTAGCTAATGCCCGGAAGCTTTTCAGTTATTTTCATGAGACTGAGTTAACCCCGATCTTTAATTAAATCTTATTTTAATACGGTAATAGGCACTTTCACAAGACTTTCTTGATTTTAATTCTGAACATTTACTAAGTAAATGACAGTCATTAAATACTAACATGAGTTAGAAGCAGGAAATTAAATGGAATTCAATGGAGCATGAATGCCTAAACATAAAATTTAGATATATAAGATATGACTTCATATCCCGGACATAAAGAATGTCAATTGGTTCTGCCTTTCATAATTGGACCGCAACCTTAGAATGACGTAATAAGGAGGATGTCATAAAAAGCGAAAGTACCGGTACAAGCAACAATCCATGAAGATATCAACAAGAATATTTATGAAACACATATGGAGAGTCCACTGCAAAAATTATATATGTCAGTGAGATCTTGTTTTTCAGAAAAGGAAATTACAAAAGCAGAAACTCATTACTTCAGTATATTTATTGGTTCTTTAGACTTCTGACAGCTATAGCTGGAGTTTATTAGTAGAGGAATAATATAGCGTTGTCGCTAATACATGGAGTAACAGCGATGATAGTGGGGAGCACCAGTTAGTAGTAACATGTCGACATCCATAGTAATTCTGCCCGAAGGCAGGTCCTTCACTGCAATCATAGCATTTTCATGCTATGCTTGCAGCTTTACTAGGGAATGTAGGTGTGGTAGCTTCCCGTTGCTTTCCACACCGGTGAAGGATGATGATGATAATGATAATGGTAAGGATGATAATGATAAGGATGATGGCCATATGATTTCGGGGACCGTTTGGGCCTTAAAGTTTTCCTGACATTTGTCTTACAGGTGAGGAAAAACCCCGATAAAAACCTCACCCAGAAAAACTGCCCCGACCGGGGATCGAACCCGGGCCTGCTGCGTGACAAGGCAGCACGCTACCTCGAGACCACAGCGGTGGACCATGTCGACATGATTAGTAAAAATATACATAATCATTAATCATTACAACAGAGACACTATTTAGCTGAATTTTAATATTCCATTCCATTAATTTAATTTAACCTCTCACCCCATAGATACTTTTTACATGCCAAACGCTACCCGGGCCTTGCAGTGGCACGATCTATCGGGAGAGGAATTTTAAACACATGCTTTTTGACTACACAAGGACATGGAAGGCCGCCCCGAATGAGTGATCAGCTTAATGTCAGGATCTCCTCCGAGACAACACAACATGAAGATTAAACGGACCATTCACACACACATTCATACTTACATGGCGAATATGATGTGGATTATGATGGCCAAATGATATTCGGGATCGTTTGGACCTTAAAGTTTCCTGACGTTTGTGTTAAAAGGTGAAGAAAAACGCCGCAAAAATTCAGGAAACTTGTTCTGACCGGGGATAGAGTGAGCGACGCTATATCGCGACCACAGCACTGGACGAATATTAGAATTTACAATAGAAATTAAAACGAATAAACAGCTCAGCATAATATTAATATTCCCGAATACACACGATATCCAGATACTCTTTAAAGTTATAATTTGTAATCCTGAAGTATTTCGCGAGATTTAAAAAATAGATCTATACCTATAGGAAAATTCGCTTAGTGTCATTTTTTCACGTTTTTAGCGAATTCCGAGAAATGAAGCTATGGGCCTGTGAAGAGTAGTAAAAAGTAACTCTTAATAAAACATATATTTCTGATTCTAATTTCCAGGACATTATTATTTTTTGTTGATTAACGGTACGTTTAACTTTAAAATATACAAGGTGTTTCAGAATAAGTATTACATACTTCTAGGGGTTGTAGAGAGGACTTAGCAAATAAAGTTTTGATAAGGAACCCATGTCCGGAAACGTGTCATTTTGATGTAAAATAGGTTTGAAGATCGAAACACAATGGGCTGACATCGTGTGTCTTGTGTTTCAGAATAAGTATTATAGACTTGTAAGGGTTGTGCTATAAGTGTAGTTCCACGTGTCGACCCTGTTATTCGTTGCACAAAGTGTACCTGTGACGCAAGTTTTCGTACACACGCCCCACAAGTCTTGGCGTGTGCTCAATAATTTCTGCTTCCACCAGAATTCGTGAAAGATCTTCCTCCGACTCGACAGGTGTAGTACAATCCTTAGAAATCTATAATATTTATTCTGAATCACAAGACACACGATATCAGCCCATTGTGTTTCGACCTTCAAACTTATTTTACATCGAAATGGCACGTTTCCGGACTTAACTTTAAGTCCCCTCTACAACCTCTAGAAGTCTGTAATACTTATTCTGAAACACCCGGTATAAATATTTATTTATTTTTAGAAAACTTAAACCATTCAGTCAAATTATTTTAATAATTGAAATTTGGTTGTTGCGTACCTATATTGGTAGTATTTCCTCATATTTTTTTATAATAGAAAAGTAAAATTTAAGCTACAAGGAGTAATTTGTTCTAGCAGTTTTATTATTGTAGCTTAAACTTTTGAATAAGGGTTTGTGATTGAATTTTTACTTCGGAAAAATTATATAGGCCTATAGGCCTATATTTACATATAAACTATGTATAAAAAATAGTTTTTGAAATATTATTTTTACTGAATCTGCTATATGAGCTTTACTATATCGTGAGTGAAGTGTCCTGAAAATTTCGTAGCTCTACCTGAAGCAATTCCTAAAAAAAGTGTACCACTTATTTGAAAAAATATACTTTTCAGGAATTATTAAAAAAAAATAAATCCGACTGATTGATTTTAGATACCTAAAATAATACAGATATTTTAAAACTAATCGTAGCCTTCATAATTAACATAACACAATTTAATAAAGTCAGATAATTAGAATCGTAGATTTGATCTTTTGATTACACCTCTTCACAATCGACTCTCCTTAAAGCCTAAAATAGTAATTATAAAAAATAGCCTACACTTCTCTTTGAAATTTGTTTGTAGAGTCTTTATTTACTTTTTTTTATTTATTTTTCTCTATGAATTGTTTAGTTTTATCTATGTATTCTTCTTTATTTATGAACAAAATCATATACTTGTGTTTCATTGTCTTTAAAATTTACTGTAAATCATTTGAGTATGACCTTTTAGGGTGATTTAAATGTACAAGCGCCGGTGTTGTCATTTTTTAAAACATCAAAATTGTGAATTTTTATTTGTAATCTATAAATGAAATTATTTTTCCAGCAACACGTAGGTGTATCAATAAGATA
Source organism: Diploptera punctata (assembly GCA_030220185.1). Classification (NCBI taxonomy): domain Eukaryota; kingdom Metazoa; phylum Arthropoda; class Insecta; order Blattodea; family Blaberidae; genus Diploptera; species Diploptera punctata. The sequence goes on along the minus strand of JASPKZ010002706.1, from coordinate 37,911 downwards.
ATTATGACACAGTGGCATTAGCACGAAGTCGGTTAGGAGTCCAGAGCGTGTCATGTCGTGCTTAGTGTATCGACCCGTGCCTCTCCGTACCGAGTGAACGAAGAAATCGATATGACCAACTCATAAATGTATTTCTCATTATCTCATTTCATTATTCCCAGCAAACATAGACATGTGGCTTGTTAACTGTGTGAATCTCATTTTCCACCTTATGACTCATTTTATGTTAATCACAGAAACGATTATCAACGAATCCACATAAGATTAAGTTTATATGAGACCTCCTCAGTTATATATATATATATATATATATATATATATATATATATACTATTTACAGAAAATAACTATTGGTAGAACTTAGAGTAGTCCTACTCTTACTGAAATGAATCATGATCTGCCAAACATACATAAGTCTATGAGACCATTTGACCTATAATGAAATTAATCCTTCTTTTCCTAGGAAGATTGATTTTTCATTGGTTATTCTATTAACATAATATAATATCTGAAAAATATATAAAATAATAGAGGCAGGTAATAAAGAATATGATTATAATGTGAACCTCCAAAATTATCTCTTTTGTCAAGAAATTGGAAATTATATAAAACTCTGTTAGACCTTTTTTTGTAGGCTACATCGAGCTGAATCATGGACAGTGTTTAAAACAATGAATTTTCGTTGTAAACCTCTGAGACTGAGATAAATAGTTAAGAAAAAATTATGGCCCAGTAAAAGTTGGTGATGTATGAAGAATAATAATGAAATAACATTTAGAACATCTCAATGATGGAGAAAATATTGTAAGATTCACTAGATCTCGGCTTTTGATGTGGCTGGGTCATGTGAAACAAATCCCAAAAGATAGAATGCCTTGTAAAATGTTTCGTGAAGAAATGAAGGGTATTATGAAAGTGCGAAAGTCCAAGGAAGAAGTGGTTGCAATCCGCGCAGGAAGACTTGAAGAAGATGAGAATTACAAAATAAGATATTTGACAGGGGCGAATTGAGGCATATTGTGAGGGAGATAAAGATCGCCCTGAGCTGTGACGCCTTGGAAGAAGAATATTCTATTGACACTGTTCTTCCAATTTTTACTTTAATTTTCTATACAACAATAAGTCGACTATAAATGTATATATATATATATATATATATAACTCAGTGGCGCTATCAAACCCGGAGGTTCATGGCCACGCTGACATAAGCCCTCCATACATCCCTGAGCAAATATTTTCCAATTATCTCCAGTGTAGGCCTAATTAATTTCTCTCAAACCATGGTTAATGCTATTTTCCTACCTTATTCTTGCCTACTTATTTGGCGCTTTTCTTCTGGTTTTCCTACAAGAAGTTTTTATACTTATCTTTCATTCGTGCCACATGTCCTGCCCATTACAGTGGTCTATATATAAAACATAATTTAGCTGCACAATATGCTAATTTATTGTATGATATGAGAGTAAGATGATATGCCTATTTGTAAAACAGCTTGCATAGACATAATTCTACATTCCCTTAGTTATAGTATTCTGATATCTAAAATATCGACAGCATTTCCCTAATAAATATATTCTACGGCCTATATCGAATAATTCGTATCACTTTACAGCCTTTGCATATTTCTCGCTAAACATAGGTTTTTTAATTCCTTGTTACTGTAAAACTAGTTTGCAACTGGATTTATTTTTAATAACCCCTATTGCACAGGAGTTAAAGTGTATTTACGTAAAATTATTGAAACTAAATCATGCTAAAACATGTATTTTTTTACACATTCGATGAGAAACATCGAATTTTGGATTCAATCGATCTATGCCCAGCATCTGCACTCTTCATATATATATATATATATATATATATATACACTATATGACGTTATAAATGCTAACATAAAAATGAAGATGTTGCCCTTCATGATTACGATATAAACATTAATAAACAAGACTTTAATTCGAGAAATGATAATAGATTGGAGAAATTTCAGCAACAAATATATGAAGATGGACATTTTTATTATGAAAAAGGGATGTATATAAGTTAGTTAAATAGTGATGAAGGATAACCCCATAATAATTATTCAAATCCTGAATGGATGCGTTTATTACATTGAGTGTTATGATCTTTTAAAATTTCTCCTACTTAATGAAAATATCTAACATAGATTTAAAAATGTGATTGGGCTATACATTGTGCAGTAGATGTAGATCTCTTAGTTTAGAGTTAAACTTACAAACAGATGAGTACATCTGGATGTTCATGTAGGACAGTTTCTCTTGATCGGTATGTCTTTTACATAGCCTAAAGATCATTTTGAAGAGGGTTACTAAAGATTTTAAAGAAGCTTGTACTTATACGTATTGCTGAACTTCAAACTACTCGTATTTAAATTCAATACGTATTAAATTAAGTCACAAATAATATTTCACTTGCAAATTATTAGATAATGTTGTAAATAAGAGGAATGAATGGCTGAAAATGAATGTTTTCGGTTCCGTAAAATTGTCGAGAAGAGTGGCTTAGAGTAATAACTTCAATATTACAGTTTCTGAAGTATTTTTAAATAAATAGCAGAACATAGAATAAGCTAAAAGACAACAATTCTTCACAAACCAGAGTTCGTTGCGATCAGAGCTTCTGAATTAAGTTCATGACGTTCGAGTATGATTCCCACAGGAATTTTCTTTAAAAAGAACTATTCGTATGGTCACTCATAGTCTGGAATTTAGGGCAAGTTTAGATCTAAGGGCTCTCTTTGTACTTAGTCAAAATTTATTACTCATCTTACCATTGGGGTAACATAAATACACCCATCGGGCGTCCCAACCTCAGAAGAGGGTTATAAGCTAGGAGAGATTGCCAAAAATGTCGTAAAGACAGCCTGGTCGCATTTAACAAAAACTAGGTTTATAATTCTAAACATTGATATAGACCTATTAACATCGCTATAATAGACTTTGGATACTTTTATAACATAGATTCTAGTAATACACATTTCACAGAATAGTGAAGTAAGAAAAGGAAGTATTTTCTTCCTGAAAGCAGAAATACTTGATATGCATTATTCTTCTCTAATAATATCTCAATATCGATCCAATTTTATGGAAATTAGTGGTAATCAACTCTCCGCAGCTTTGAAGATATCAAATATACAGAGCGCGTAAAAAGTATAGCCCTCCACAATCCTATATTTATTTTGATATTTATAAGGAAGGAACATGGAGACCTATACAAATACATATACAATCCCCATAAAAGACCAAATTAACAAATTTGTGACTGCTTTAATTACAGTACTTATATAAAATACAAAGGGAATCGGAAAGTAACGTACTTTTATTCTCTCTCTCTCTCTCTCTCTCTCTCTCTCTCTCTCTCTCTCTCTCTCTCTCTCTCTCTCTCTCTCTCTCTCTCTCTCTCTCTCTCTCTCTTCCTTTCTTTTATTTTTTTTCGTTGGTGTATTGCAGCTGGGATGTTACAATTTCATCCAGATGTAGTTTTCACTAGACGCAAGTATTTTTTTATGTGCAGCTCTAGAGACAAGCGTGAACCATTCATCAAAGATGGCGCGCATGTTACTGTCGTCAACGTGTGAATATTAGTGCGAATTTTATGGGTTAAAGACGTAACCTGAGTGAAATTCAGAGGGACATATGTAGTATGTTCGGGGAAGACTGTATTGACCGTTGAAACGTCTCGAAGTGTGATTCACCATGTTCCGGCTGGCCGGTTACAAATACAATCTCTCGGGTTCTCACAACCATTGAGGCGGCAATTTTCAACGACCAGCGGATCCAACTGCAAACTTTATCTTACCAATTCAACATTTAATATGATGTAGTGTACGATATCGTGCTTTGACACATTAAAATTTCGTAAAATTAGTGCCTGAAAATCTGACAGACGAACACTAGGATCAGCGAATGATGACAAACTTGGATAATGCGTTACCGATATACTGAAGAAGGACATAACTTTCTGAAAATAATTGCCACTGTTGATGAGTCGTGGGCATACCACTATACGCCCGAAACACGTCGGCCATCGCTTTGAAACAGATGCAGAAGTGCGATCAGCTCTCCGCAGATGGCAATACACCGAATGGATTTCTATGAACAGGGATATACTTAATCTTAAAGCACGATGGAAGAGATATGTTGAGAAAGTTGGCGACCATGTTAAAAAGTAGTCAAAAGATAAGAGTTCATTCGTGTGTATCTGTTTTTTTAACCAATTTATTTTTTTATATTGTGCGTTACTTTCCGATCACGCTCATATATCGAATCACCTATTTTCAAAAGTATATGTTCATTTTAATTTGCAAAACATTTGGAATATTTTTAAAAAATGTGAAACAAAGGAAAGATATTTTTACATGTAATATGGTTTTGATGTATTACCAATCAAAATCACTACACGATAATTTTTAACAACATTTTTATAAAGGAATATCAAATGAACGATACAAGGAAAGAACTAGGAAAGTCACTCTTTCCTTGGAACCTAGAAAACATAGGCCTACTTTTAGTTGTACAACATTCATACTTCCATACCTGTATCCCAAACTTAGGAGGTAGAAAAATGAATAAAATGTATATTTCACCTTTTCACACTTCTAAATGATAGGACATTCCATAGAAAATCTAATGACACCTGAATCTCCATTTCGACAAAAAGTTATTTACCTAGTTTTTTTTTCTCTGTGCCCTTACAATGGTGATAAAATCTACTTATGCTGTGGATAATGAAAATGAGCCGTGTGTCCTAGGAGTAGTGGTAGAGATGCTTACGTAAAAGATAACTAAGCAACCAGGATAACATATATCATACGATATATTAAAAGTGATTTGAATATTTAATCAGATTGAAATATACTAGTATTTACAGTATATCATGTAAATAAGGATAAAGAATATAAGAACAAAGACTTTTTTATGAAAGTAATGAGCACATTATTGCGTAAATAAAGGACGAATTTACCAAATAGATTCGTCAGGAAGAAAGCTTCAATTGAATACTATACTGTAAGTTATAATAAAGTAATCACAAATCCCGAATCAAGTTAAATTCTATCTCCAGCTGTTGGTAAGTCGTAGAATCATGTCCAGATTTTGACGATTTTCCTGCAGCACCCACACTATTTGATGTCTTGTGTCCAATTTTAAATAACTAAAAATATTATGCTTTTTATTTATGAAACGACAAAAATCTTCATTGCACAACTTTTTATTGCTCACTCGATTGAAACTAGAGAATATTGAGAAACATACAATGTTACCTAGCAAATTTTATATATATATATATATATATATATATATAGCAAAATTATTTCTCTTCTGTAAGATTAGAAATAAATATAAAAAATAAAATTACAGATATTTATTGCAGTAATTTATTGATATGTGAATATAAATATAGTTTCAGAAATCTCACGTAACTCCAAATTTGATTAAAGAGCCCCAAATGTTGTTTTGTGCTTCACAATTATTTTTAGATTCTTTAGTTTAGTTCTAAAACATGTATTTACTGCTATAATTGCCTAAATAAGAGGACTTTCTACAAATTGCCAATTACATTTGTGATTCTTCATAACGGATCAGACTCCAATTATATGTTGTAATTCCCTGAACTTTCATTTTATGTAACTTAGGGATATTACATGTTTAATCTGTTTACATATGGCATCCTCTCGGACATCCTACGTTTCATTTCTGTCCCTAGCAATAAATAGATCTGAGTATTTTTAGACATATGTGATTTATTCATAAATTCACCTCTACCTTATTTACAAACATGAAATTGATTGTGCTGCCTGACATCTGAAAGAAATATTTGATCGTGATGGGTGAAGACCAACGTCTAGTGTATTTAATGTCGCTTATGATTTCTACAAATTTCTGTGGAGTTGACAGGTTTAATGCAATCAGAATATAATAATAAGGGTAGCAATTTTCCTGAAAATATTATGTAATATAGCCGTATTTTTAAAAGGTAAGATTAAATTTACACTTTATGTCGACAGTGGAACATGTTGTCTTTTTCTTTCTCTCCCTTCCCGTTTTCTATGTTAGAAAATAATATTAATTCTGAAATACCTACTCTAACGTGGCCCTATATGTTGAGATTCTGTAATATCCTTATGAATGATACCCCTAAAATAGTAGGATCTTCATTAAGTAAGAGAATGTGTTGATGCCGATGGACTAGCGGTAAAGATGCTAAAGTCTGGTTCCGAGATATAGGTGTATTAATGGTGTAAAAATCCTGAGTATGACTTCCTTCGGAAAGGGAGTAAAGTTATAAACCTCATTGAGGAACATTTCTTAGCTCTTTCATGCCCAGATTTGAATCAGGCACTACACTAATGACCAGAGTTATTAAAGAACATCGTTGAATAAAACATTAAATAAAATATTACCTACTCAGATTGCCACTATTATACACTGCTCAAAAAAATTAGGGGATATTGTAGAATAACCTATTAAGACTATGTTTTTAGGAACAGTATTGGATGCAATCACTTTCTATTACTCCAAAATAATGTAAACAAGAATTTGAAGTTGTTACGTAACATCTGTACCACACCAGATGTCAATGAGATCCTGATTAGGAATATGGCAAACAAACAAAGCAACATTAACATGGGTGAAAATGTTTCTTTAGTGTGGAGTATGGTCTCATCGAATGGCCAGCACTGCCTCACACCTGTGTGGCATTGATACAATGAGGTTAGCAATGAGTTCTTGGGGGATACGTGACCACTCTTCCATAAGAGCAATGTGCAGCTTTGGAACAGTTGTGGGAGGTGCTGGTCTGCCTGCAATGCGCCTGCCTAATGCATCCCACACATGCTCAATCGGATTTAAGTCCGGGGAGGAAGCTGGCCATTGCATACGCTCGATACCCTCCACTCCTAGCATGTCGTCCTCTGTGGGGTCGTGCATTATCGTCCATAAAAAGAACAGAATCACCTATGGCACCAGCATAACGCACGACAAAAGGTCGAAGAATCTCATCTCTATACCTTACTGCAGTCAAAGTACCACCTTGGATGACGTAGAGGTCCGTACGTCCACCACTACTGACTCCTGCCCAAACCATCAATCCACCGCCACGATATGGGGTTCTTTCACGTACAAAAGCTGGATTGTTTCGTGTCCCTTTTTCCCTCCAGATGAATACACGCCGACTATCACATTCCAAGTTGAATCGCGACTCATCAGAAAAAAGAACTGATCTCATTCGGCATGCCTCCACCCACGATGTTCCTCCGCCCAGTTTCTGCGATCTCTACGGTGTTGTGGAGTTAACCTGGTACACACCATGGGCCTACGGGCATAGAGACCACTTCCATGCAGTCGATTAGGGACAGTTTGAGTTGACACCCTGCGTCCTGTTGCTGTTTGAAGTGTATTTCGCAGTTGAGTTGCATTCTGCTGTCTATTCCGACGGGCTGTTAACAAGAGGTAACGGTCATCCGTTGCTGTTGTTGCCCGTGGTCGACCTTGTCCGGCTCTTCTGTGAACAGTATGTTCTTTGAAAACGATTCCAAAGTCTGGAAATCACGCTTTGAGACACCCCAATGGCTTGTGCCACCTCTTGCTCTGTCTGTCCAGCTTCCATCCTTCCTATGGCCCTCCAAGCCATTGGTTCAGGTAAATCACGTTGTCGAGGCATTACTGTCCCTAAGGCAAGTCATTCACTAACTGAAAACTGGACTGGATTTAAAAACAGCAACAATACATTCACCCCCACACCACCTTTCACATCAACAGTACAGACACTGCCCTCTGGTGTGGTACCGAGGTTACGTAATAACTTCAAACTCTTGTTTACATTATCTTGGAGTAATAGAAAGTGATTGCATCTAATACTGTTCCAAAAAACATAGTCTTAATAGGTTATTCTACAATATCCCCTAATTTTTTTGAGCAGTGTAAATATGATCGAGAACTGATTTTAAGATACCAGGCTCTTGGCACAATAAGAAAAGGAATAAGAAACTTTTTACTAATTTTTGAATCGCATAAACACGTTCGTCATGTCTCACCTTATCTTACTTGCCTTTGGTTCCGAGGTTCACGAGTTCAAACCCCGCCGAGTTCGATGGATTTTTAAGGGCGTAAAAATCATAGTGTGGCTTATTTTTTACTATTTAACTCATGCCCCAAACGATAGTCAATGACCAATCACGTTTCAATTAATTTTGTTTTACAACTAATGACAGTCGTGTTTCACCTCGCTCTTTATCGATTTCTCTTTATCAGCTCCTGCTTTTGTGATAAAGAAAGCTCCTCCTTTTTAATATTCTGAATAGTTCAGAGCATTATTTTACTCCAACAAATACATTGAATATAGCAAATAATGAACAGATTCCTTGATTTTACTGAGTTGTTTACTAAAAAATAAATTAATAACCTAAATGTTGATTATAATATACAGTTTGATGTGTTTCATTATTTCTCCAGTAGGATATATTCTTACAATATTGTGATCCTACTTGGCAATAAATAATATGATCAAGTTTCAGTGAATATACATAACCTCACATTTGTGATTTGTTTTCGAACATCGCCATTTACATTAAATATATAAATATTTTAAAATGCCGGTAACTACATTTAAATAATTAAATAATGACTTTTGAGTAAGCATCTTAATTTTATTCGTTAAATAGTCCTAACAAATGCCACTCTTGATTTCCAAATTCTCTAGATAAATTGGAAATCACTCATGACGTTACTTATGATAAAGCCATGGATCGTATCGTAGATTTACGGTATGTAAATAATCTCAAGCCTGAAATAAGTGACTTCTAGCAACATTTGTCGGTCCTTTTACCCTAAATTTGAATTACGACACTAGTGACCAGGGTTATTAAAAGAGCATCGTTAAATAAAAAATACTTATACCAGTATGCATCATCATCAATAGTTTAACAATCCAAAGGGTTCTCAGTTCCCTTAGAATTCTTCTCTGGCCCCCTTTATTCGTGGCAACCTTTCGCTAGTTCTTAATTTTCAAGGTTTTAATATCTTCATGTACTTCATTCATCGAAATCCAATATCTTCCTATATTTCTTAGGCTATGTATTATTTATTTTCTACATATGTCATAATTCTTGTTTGAAACTATATCCGCTGAGCCACTCATAGCCCCATATATTTATAATTTATATAATTGGCAGTTTTATTAGTTTATTCTCTCATTGTATCCTTAATATACTTAAAATATTTCTTCTTAATGTCACAAAATGTAAATATCGTTTCTTAATATGTAGGCCTAATTATGTATTCGTAAATATAGGCCTATTGGTAAGCTCGAAATCGCTCGCGGAATCACCGTATGATAAACTCTGTAAAGAAACATGGCATAGAATATCAATTTCCTTATAGTGTAAGATAGTCTGATTTGGAGCTTATTTGGACGGTCTGGTTATATTTCTAGTCATGTCAAGTGGGCGTCTGAAACCCATGAATATTTCATTCGAGCCACAAATAAAATAAATTTACTGTTTTACTATTTCTCTTTTATTTATTCATATAAGTATCCTTCTCAGAATGTAGGTCATTATTATTATTATTATTATTATTATTATTATTATTATTATTATTATTATTATTATTATCATCATCATCATCATTATTCATCGTAAAACAACAGAACCAAGTATCAGGTTATATTTGGACAGGCCTACATAACGATCAGGTCTTAATATTATCATGCGTAATTACATAACAATAATAATAATAATAATAATAATAATAATAATAATAATAATAATAATAATAATAATAATAATAATAATAATAATAGCTTTATTTTGTGATGTTAGTAATTTTCATACTTTATGACAAGAATAATAATTTACTTTTTAAACGCAATGTTTGTGACCAAATTCAATGTATATGAACGAATACTTAACGTGTTAATTAGTTTTTACTATGGGTTAACAGTCAGGCTAAATACTCAATATCCCCTCTTCCTAAGAATATGGTCTCAGTGATAGAGAATGATAGCTATAAATTTAGTGAAATAGGAACAACGCTTATGCAGCTAGCAATTTATTATAGACATAGCCAATTGTCTTTTCCAATTTCTAATAAGAACGAAATTCCATGGAAACAGTTGGTAGTTCAGTGTATCTCTAATGTGTTATGGATAGTTATATTAATGGTCTACTCTGTAAGTAAATACAAGTGATAATCCTCCGGGAGGGACTTGATACCGTGGATCCCGAGCCTGCAGATTTTAGGGCTCGTAAAATAACTTAAAGTCTGTATAAAAAGACCTCTGAACAAAATTTAACTGACCATAGTCCACCCGAGTAATGTCTTAGTTTCCTTCTAGATATCGTCTCGAGGCGATGTACTAACAACATGTCCCTCGTTGACATCTAACTAAATTAGTCTGGTTAATAAACTTCCCAGTAGGAAAGCACCCATACCCCACAGCGGTAAGACGGGTATCAATCATAATTCTGTAAATACATACTTAATTGATTGGTATAAATAATGGATGTAGATTTGAGATAATTACATACACCCTTGACATATATCAGAAAATTAACGGCATTGCTAGACTTTGACAAATGACATGGTTTGAATCGTAAGGCCGTTATTTGGATTTTAAACAGAACGATTTAATTAAGTCGTCAATACATTAATTTCAATTGAAACCTTTCACTGGTATAGGTCATTTTTCAAGGTTAGTTAACTTTTAAAATTACGGCAATTTAGTCTGAGACTTGCTTAAGAATTTTACCATAAAAAGATCTCAATGATATATTGAAATTTTCTGCGAATCATAAGATTTTCTAAATCTTGAAATTAAGTAATAATGAGCTGTAAAAATGCAAGGGTATATGGCCAATCTAAAACTAACTCCTCGGCGTGACAGGCCTAGAAGGTCCTTCACCTACCATCCGGCTGCTGGCATCACATCCACATGTGTTAATCATAGAGGTAGACGATCATCTAGCCAGTATAGGGGGTGACATGTGGTTTGGATGTCGAGTCCCCTAGTAGTTATAGCTGCCGTTTTTTTTAACTTGAATCGCTACTTTTTGTAGCTACCCAAATTTCTCACGATGTTGAGTGGGCACCGATCCCATACTGGCCGAAATTCCATGATAAAATGTTTTTCCCCATGGAGACCCGAATCAGCGCAAGCCCCGTAGCTCTGCGCCAAGACATCTAACCTCAACCACTCGACTATGATGCGGCGTGTGGCAGATGATTAATCTACTATTGTAATAATTAGACTTCGGATGTTAGATTTTATGCCTTCTTTTCAAAAAAAAAATAAAATAAAATTCAAGTATCTATGTACAAGTTCAATGAAAAGTTATACTATTTGGAAGAGTTTAACTGTTGCCTAAAAACCTGTTTTACTCCTTAGTACCTATTTTGAGTTTTTTTACGTAAAACTGTATTTTTAATTAAATTTACATAATTTGCCTTCATTCGACGTTGTTAGTTTTCCGGAGATGGTCGCATTTTTATAACAGTGTCGAAATAATGTAGAAGCAAGACAATTTCAGATTTACTGTAGGTAATTGATTTTATGTATTTTATTTAATAATTCTTATATCCATTTTTCTGTTAATTACAGTGATATTACTAGTATGTTGTAATACACATTTTAAAAATTAAATCCTGAAACAGGATTCTTAGAACCTATTTTATAGTTTTAAAGCCTATTTTAGGTGACTGAATTTACAAATTTTAGAATTTAAAATCCGAAGGCTAGAAATAATTAACGTGCTTTTTCATATAATATCCCAGAAATAGGCCTATAATAAACATTCATACTAGTTTCTTCTTAGTAAGAAGAACAAATTTCAGGAAATTAAAATTATAACGTATGCAAATGATTGATTTTCAGTATTTCTAATATCGCCATGATTGCAGCTATACAGGGAATTGTAAGGTGTGGTAGCTTCCCGTTGCTTTCCACACCGGTGAAGGATGATGATGGTGATGATAATGATCAGGATGATGATGGCCATATGATTTCGGGGACCGTTTGGGCCTTATTTCCTGACATTTGTCTTACAGGTGAGGAAAAACCCCGATAAAAATCTCCCCCAGAAAAACTGTCCCGACCGGGGATCGAACCCGGGCCCCCTGCGTGACAAGGCAGCACGCTACCTCGAGACCACAGCGGTGGACCCACTGATGATAAGACATGCAAAAATTGGTACATTAGACTCCAAGTTAGTGTTAAGCATCTCAATTTCGCTACGGCTTGAATTCAAGCAATAAACTATTTCACTGATGTTATTAGAGTCTCGAACGCCATATTCTTCTATATGTGATCCGTAGTTAAAATCACTTTCCCGACAAATAGTGTCACTATAAGGCCCGAGTAGCATGTGGCACGTGAAAGTACTAAGGTAAGAGGTTAAATTGCGGGAATGGAATTAAATATTTAATTATGAAATGCTGAACACGATGAAAAGGGTCCTGGTAGTGAAATTCCAATCAACCGGTTGTCTTGACGATTGAGGAATTAGAAAAAAAACTAAGATTGGTCGGCATCGAAACTCGAATCCTTGACTTTCCGGCTTGTGTTGTACTGCCTTAACCAACTGCACTACAATGCGCCTCGAAACAAGAGACTATCGAGCAAAATTTATCGGCTCTTTCATGCCCAGTTACCGATAATTTCGATATTTTATAATAGATTTAAGCGTTTTATCTCCGGACATCACAATGTATAATGAATGTGAGAAGCATCAGGTGCGCTTTTTCTCCACCCTCAATATAAGAACTTACCTTGTAATTAAATTTACATTAGAGAGCGGGCTAAGTCATGTCATTTTTTATACATGTGCACTACGCCAGACTTTTCTATGTGGTTACATAACATTGTGCTGTGCTTCCATGCAACCGTTAAATAAAAACAAGAAACCGTAGACTATTATGAAACGTAGAGAAGAAATTTCCCAAGTTGAATGAATCATTTTTATAGTTAGGCCTATATCTGAATTTTAAACGTCTTCAACGCTACTTCAATGCTACCTTAATTGAATATTCATTATTTTTTTTTTATTTAGGAATATTCCACAATACAGTGCATCTCCTTCAACTCAAAGTGATTTGTCGCCAGAGGTTCCTGTCTAAAGCATCTTCTTCCCTCAAATTTCTAGCTTCCATGAGGTTCCTGTCTAAAGCATCTTCTTCCCTCAAATTTCTAGCTTCCATACTTATCTTCACCCCATCCATCCATCGTTCTCTAGACCTGTCTCTTCAACTTCTTCCATTAGCTTTCCAATTAAGGTTCTTCTTTGGTATTATTACTACTATTATTACTATTATTATTACTATTATTATTATTATTGTTATTATTATCACCACAGCTTTTTCTCGGAGTAACATCGTTGACTCGTACACACCAGACCCAGGTTCGATCTCCGGACGGGACATGTTCCCGAGGTGAGGTTTTTTTTTTCGGATTTTTCCACACCAGTAAGACAAATGTCGGGAAACTTTAAAACCCAAAAAATCCACGAACACAATCTAGTCATTATAATTATATTCACTTTGTTTAGCATGAATATGTGAGAGAATGGTGTATATTGCTGTTTCAGAGGTGACTCTGCATTGACCTGATCCCTTATTCAGGTCGTGTCACTGTAAGGCACGAGTGGCATGAGACACGTAAGCGCCTGAAAGAGAGAGGTAAACTAAGAATAAGAAAACAAAGAAAGCTTTACTATTTTTATTATTATCATCATTATTAGGCCCCTGTTATTATTGTTAGTATCATTCTCACCATCGACATTATTATAATAATTATTATCATAATTATTTAGCGGGTTCCATAACACCTTCCTGCGCCCAATTAATCAGCTGTCATTCTCATACATGTTTCTCTGTTATTCCAATCTCCATCTTCCAATCCTTTATCCCTCATGGTACTTAAAATACCAATTCACATTTATTTAGGCCATCTGCTTATTCTGCCAAATGGCGTACTCCAGTATTTTTCTTAGGAATCTGTTTCCATTCCATTTCGTTTGTTCTTTTATGAAACGCATAATAATTAATCTTTTGTTGAATTACATCGTCTCTCTCTCTCTCTCTCTCTCTCTCTCTCTCTCTCCTCTCTCTCCCTCTCTCTCCCTCTCTCTCTCCCTCTCTCCCTCTCTCTTTCTCTCCCTCCTTCTCTCTCCCTCCCTCCCTCTCTATCTCTCTCTCCCTCTCTCTCCCCCTCTCCCTCTCTCTCTCTCTCCCCCTCTCTCCCTCTCTCTCTCTTTATTTTTTTTCCTTCCAAAATTCCTGCCAATTCACTTCTGCAGAATTAAATATACTCATTGTTCTTAATTCTAGTGCCTATGTTTCTGTACTATATATCATTATATTCTTCATTGTTGTATTATTTTAAAGCTTAGGCCTATAAGTTATTCTGATTCCATAAAACACCATTATTTTTATTTTAATATAACATATTTATTCTTATTTATCCTCTCATTAATTTCAATAGTATGAACGGTTATGCAGGAAACAATTAAAGCTTCAACTAAAAGTCAATGTAAAATAATTTCCGTATTAATATATGCAATATGGTAAAAATGTATTATTTTATTTCCTACTAGCTAATACCGGCGTGCGCTGCTATGCCTAAATAAATGATAATGTGTTTTTACGTTTAGTTGAATAAGTAAAAGGAATACTAATTACAAATTTATATCATTATTATTTTTAGATACCCCGTGCTGATTACCCAGCATTGCCCGGGAATCTACGTATCCCAATGTATTTCGCATTAATGAGCTGAAAGACAAAATTCGTTATTTCGAGTTATCCGTGCTGCTGTTCTGCTTGCCCGGGAATCTACTTATCCCGATCTTCTTGGCAGCAATGAAAGACAAAAATGGTTATTGTGAGATATCATAAAAGATAAACATATGCTGTCACGGGCTTTTTTTAGAGTTTTTTATGATATTCAAATCTGTGTACATTAATTTGGTGTAGCCTATTTGTTATGGTTTAGGCAGAGTAAGCCATTTAAGCGTACAAAAAGCCACTTTATTTTACTTTTCACTACAAAGGGCGATTTTTAAGGTTCAAGGGCTTGAGAATTAAAATTCTCTTGTAATCTATCCTATAACCTTCTCGGGAAAATCCTGAACATTTTGCAAAAAGCCCCATCACAACCGGATGAACGGTTGTCGGCTTGTCCGGCAATCTACTTATTCCGATCTTCTTGGCATCAATGAAAGACAAAAATGGCTATTGTGAGTTATCCGTAAAAGATAAACATATGCTGTTGCGGACTTTTTTGTAGAGTTTTTTGAGATATTCAATTGTGTAAATTAATTTTGTGTATTTGTTATGGTTTAGGCAGCGTAAGCTATTTAAGCGTCAAAAAGAGGATTTTTTTTCACGTTTTTCACTACAAAGGGTGATTTTTAAGGGTGTAGGAGTTGAGTATCACAAGTCTCTTCATCCCGGGAATCTCCTGAACATTTTGCAAAAAACCCCATCACAATCGGATCAAAGGTATGGCCGCGCATAAAGTACGAACATACAAACAAACAAACATTCATTTTTATATATTGGATTATGTATATACCTAGTCAATTTGGGGTTTTAGCCGTAGCGTAGTGGTTAAGGCACTGCGCTACAAGCCGGAAGGTCGAGGGTTCGAGTCCCGGTGGGATCAGGATTTTTAAACTGACCCAAACCCTCTGGCGACACTATGTCCCTGGGTCGACTCAACCTCTAACGGAAATGAGTACGTACAAGATGCTTGTTTTGGTGGTAAAGGCTGCTGTCACGCAGGGCTGACACCAAGTGCCGATTGTCTAGAAAAGGTGGGAGCCTTAACACCTCCCACTACCCCAAGGGCCTCCTGAGGCCTGTAGTGGGGTCACTTTACCTTTTTACATATATAGTCAATCTAATTACAATAGTTGTATCGCGACGTTTCTGTAGACCATTTGTGTTTGCCGAATTGATACTTCAACCCTCACTTAATATACGATATCCGTCGCCGTGGTGTAGTCGGTAGTGTCTCTACCTTCTACTCCGACGACCCGGGTTCGATTCCTGGCGGGGTAGGGGATTTTAAATCTCCACCTTGGGTCTGTCCTTGTGTCTATATGTGAGAATAAAATAAAGTTAACAAAAAGGTAGAATAAGAAGGAAAAACGGCGTAAACGAAAAGAGGGAAAAAAATACAAAATTATAATATATATATATATGTTCGATCCCCGGTCGGGGCAGTTTTTCTGGGTGAGGTTTTTATCGGGGCTTTTCCTCACCTGTAAGACAAATGTCAGGAAAACTTTAAGGCCCAAACGGTCCCCGAAATCATATGGCCGTCATCACCATCATCATCCTTATCATTATCATAATCCTCATCATCCTTCACCGGTGTGGAAAGCAACGGGAAGCTACCGCACCTACAATTCCCTAGTAAAGCTGCAAGGATAGCATGAAAATGCTATGATTGCAGTGAAGGACCTGCCTTCGGGCAGAATTACTATGGATGGATATATATATACGATGAAACCAGTCATCTTTGATAGGGCTATGATGATCTGGTTTTATTGTTGTATACTAGATGACTCTGTTGTCTAAAGTTAATTTATTGTGAACATGATTGATGTTAATAATGATACCGATGCTATTCAAGGACATTTTTACCCGACTTTTTTTTGGAATTTACATTACATTTCAGGCAAACTCTTTAAAAAAAGTTTCAACCAGGAAATTTTACCAGACCGAGAATCGATTATATGCCTTCTGTGTGATATTAATTTAAAAAACTGCTCGAAGGTTTCCTGCTCTTCGTGTAATAATACTGTGGGCAACGGGTAACGTCGTTATCTCAGACGCAGCTGAGTTTTTTTTTTTTTACTTCTTTCTTACCTGTAAGAAACACTTAGTTGTGTCCATATTAGTTTTGGGCTTCCTATCTTTGTATTCTTTTAATTCTGGGTTAACTCTTAAGGTCACACTATTCTACAAGCCATTTTACAGTGGGAAACTGGGAATCTGCTTATTGACAACCTTGTCATGAAATGTTATTTACGTAATGTATCACATCATATATCAAAATTTTAATGACATCGTCATGCAACTTGGGACGTTTATCGCTTTAATGGTTCTATTGATCGCAGGTTGACAGTGACGTAAATATTTCGTTATTGACTTTGACCCTTGGACACCGTATTGATTCCAAACACCCAACTGTCACGAGATATGATCAATATTACATAAAGAGCAAAAACTAACTAACTCACTTGCACTATCGAATCGGGAGGTATATGCCCACGTGAACATAAACTTTATTGCAAGCATACCCCTCATATCGTGGTTAATGTTATACTCCAACTTCATTCTTAGCTTACCTACTGGGTGCATTCCGTCTGGTTCTCCTGCAATGTTTCCATGTCCCTCTTTCATTCCCCATTCCTGCCATCACAGTCCGCTAGATATAATAGTTCTTGTTACATATGGTTTCCCATAAAGTTCATGTAACACACTATTCATTCATCCGGTTTGTACATCTATATTTTTGTCCAAATATTTTCCTAAACACTGTATTGTCCAAGTATACATAATATTTACTCCTCTCTTAAAGTAAGATATGTGTTTCTCATCCATATAGGCCTAGCATAACTGGAAGAATCAGCGATTTATTTAATATTTTTAGTTCAACTTAACTTTTTTTTTTAGAAAATTTGGGATCACAAGTGTCCCTGATAATAGCATGGATTTCCAGAGTTGAGTCTATTTTTAATTTCTTTCTGCGTCTCATTCCTGTTTTTAATTATTCTTCCTAAGTATTTTAATTCTGCCACTTATTCAAAACTTCCCTCGTTTATTGTTAAGTCTCAACTCTTATTTAATAATGCGTTTATATTTTAGTACAATGATTTATTAAATGTAGTTGAATAAAATGTACTACACTCGTGATTAGATTCAACCCACTCTCGGAATTAAGTTCATTGGACTGTGTTTCTTGATCTAACACTTTTACTTGTAGACAGAATCTAATTAAATCACTTTTATAATAAATACATATTTTCTTTATCACATTGGTGATTACTCTCTTCATTTGGAATGCTTAAAGAACACTAGGTTGTGAATATTCCATAATACTTGTCAATAACGAAAATGTAATCCATTTCAGATTTCATGATTTTTTTTTATTTTACAGTGTTATCTAACATTAAGAGAAAAACATCGAATCAAAATGGCTGTTTTGACCTAACTTAACGACACAAAATACCATTTTAATAATGCTGCAGTTATTCTGCACACACACACACACACACACACACACATATATATATATATATATATATATATATATATACATACTTTGATATAGGGCCGGTGACATAATGGAGTGATGTGTTGTTGCTCTGATAAACACGTAGTATTATTTTCACCGTGATAATATGGATTCTGAAATATTAAAAGAATGTCACACATAGAAATACATTACATAATGGAAATGGACAGCTAACGACAAATGAGGGAAATTTTGAGGAAGTGGCTGAATTCAAATACCTAGGAACAATAATCACAAATAGGAATGAGATGCACAAAGTAAACATAGGCTCAATTCTGGAAATGCGTGCTATTATCCATTACGGAGACTCTTGACGCCCCAACTCCTTTCAAAAAACGTTAAACTGAATATATATATAAAACTATTATTCTACCAGTTATATTATAAGAGTGCGGAATATGGACTCTTACTTTAAGGGAGGAAAGGAGATTACGAGTATTTGAGAATAAAGTTCTTAGGAAAAATTTTGGACCAAAGAGAGATGAACAGACAGGTGAATGGAGAAGACTACATAACAGTGAAACACATGGTCTTTATCGGAAGACAGATACAATGAAAAAAGTTAAGTCTCGTAGACTGTGATGGGCAGAACATGTGGCACAAATGGTGAATGAAAGACGTGCATGGAAGCTTGTTGTAGGAAAACCAGAGGGAAAACGCCTAGTTGGTAGACAAATAATGAGGTGGGAGAATAACATTAACTATGATTTGAGAGAAGTAGATTACACAGGGGATGATTGAAAAACATTAGCTCAGGATAAGGATGTATGGAGAGCTTATGTCCGCGCGGCCATGAACCTATGAATTCGATAGTGCCAGTGAGTGAGTTAGTTAGTTAGTTAGTTATAATTAAAACATAATAGACTATCATCACCTGAAGTAAATATTATAAAAATCGTAAACTATCAGAACCCATCTTATCACGATCTTGGGCAGCAATAGTAGACGATAACATTATATACCCTACACATTACTCATTAATGTCACCGGAGACAATGTGTCCCTTATATCAAAACTACACAGTCAAAATTTCTGAACAACCTGTAAAAAATGTCGGTAGATTTCTGTTCCACCGTATAAGAGATTTCTAATTACATGTTTACGATTAAAACATACATCTTCTTAGAATAATGTAGATGTTTTAATACATGAACTGTTTTAAATCCTACGTTACATAGAAAAAGTATTGGAACTGAAAGATGAAATAAAATGAGCAAAATGTCGAAATTACAAAAGTCCCTGAAGGTAGTAGATTTTGAGTTTAAAAAAAAATAGAAATAGAAAGAATATGCTCAGCATGAAGTTCATTAATTACATGACTAATTACACTTGCTGAACGTATGGGAGAGTATGGAAAAATTGTGCCATAAAAATTGTTTTAAATACTACAATGCATTCAAATGCAGATGTGTTGCGATTGGAAAATGGAAAAAGTTGACAAAAAATTACAAAATAAAAAAGCATAGAGATAATGTAGATACTTAGGAATATGCGACATGAAATCTCCGAGAACGACTAATTTACTGTTCTTATTAAATCTCCAAGGTAATATCGTGCATGAAGAGGCTTCAACGGCGCTTTACAATCTGAAGAAAGTGGAACTCTAAACGTCAATCAGATAAATCCCGTACCGATATTAGTTTCTCTCGGTGGTCCATCCGCAATCCAAAAGACACTTTTTATGCGATCATATTAAACTGAATTTGCTGCCTTTATGTGTTATAATAATGTTAGCTTTAAAGGAGTAGTGGAACTTAAATTTATTGTTTTCTTCTTCATCATACCACTATCATCACATTTTTCTTATCTTTCATTTTCTTCATTACTGAGCGCTACGACTTAATTTAAGTTGTGGCCTTTCTCAAGAATTAACTGTATTTAATTTGTTTCGATCTTGTGTAGGAGCCTACGCTCTTTTCAATTACAAATTTCCAGTTTTTTATGTCTTCCGGTATCCCACCAATCTACATTTTTTGGTGTGCCAATTGATGTGGTGCTTAAGGGTTTTAAGTAGAATATTTTTCATAAGTAACGTTGACAAGCGATTTCCAAATCTTGGATAAATTCACGAAGTGACGAGTGAATTTATCTAGATGATTTGTAAATCAAGAGTGGGATTTGTTACGACTATTTAACGAATAAAATTAAGTTGTTGACTCAAAACTCATTATTTAAATATAGTTATTATAAAATATTTAACGTAAACGGCGATGTTCGAAAACAAATCAGAATTGTGTGGTTGATCATATAATATTATTTATTGCCATCTGACGTGAGAAACTTCAAATAGAATCGCAATATTGTAAAAATGCACCCTAGTGGAGAAAAAATGAAACACATCAAATCGTATATTAAAATCAACATTATAGGTTATTAATTTAATTTTTAGTAAAGAACTCAGTAAAATGATTATTTAAAAATTATTGAACACACAAAATTATAAAATTATCAAATGTGTAGTTCGAAGGAATCTGTTCATTATTTGTTAATTCAATGTATATGACGAAGTAGTAGGCATGTTGTTTCTTAATCTATGCACTAGTCAGTCACTGCAAACTAATGCTCCGACCTGTTCAGAATATTAAAAAATAGGAGCTTTCTTTATCACAAAAGAAGAAGGAGGTTAAGAGAATTCGGTAAAGAGTGAAGTGAAACACTACTGTCATTGGTTGTAAAACAAGATTAATTGAAACGTGATTGGTCATTAATTCCCATCTGGGGCATGAGTCAAATAGTCCAATTAAATTTCCACACTGCGTTCGAATTACGTGTCCAAACTATGTTAATCTTTTTGCTTCAATAGAATTATTATATATACATATATTTTTATAAAATTATTTAATTCGCCATTGGTTTTGATTCTCCAAGTTGCGTACGTATTTTTTGCAAGACTAAACATTCTTCATAAAATGTTCTGTTCAAAGACAATTAGTTTATCTGTTCTTAATTTTCTTTTAATGTTCATGTTTCGCAGATACCTAGGTCTATATGCCAGTGAGTATTATTTTATATAAAGTAGTTTATTTTAAGTTTTGAATTTCCGAGACTAACTTATTCTTAAAAGCATATGGATTGGCTTAATAAGCTCTTAATTATATTGGGACACTCTTCTATTAATTTTTTGTTTGATATTCACAGTGAATTCAAGGTATTTAAACGATTGAACCTGCTGTAAATATTATTTTTTTAAGTTTTATGTATTTTTTCTGAATCAGTGCTTCTTGAATAGTTAACATTTTACCTCTGTAAATTGTAAATGTGCACAGTTTTACTTCATTTATATTTAATACCTGTGTGAATCTATATTTAAAGAAGTGTTTACTTTATAATGACTTCAGTGTCATGGCCTTAAAGCTTTGTTAATAATGTATTGTAAAGTCGATATTCGAATGCTTTGTTAAGAAACGCGTATGGATTTAGCTTCCTATTCCAGTACCAGGCTGTAACATGGAGACCGTGGTACTTTTATACTTCCACAACATTGAATTCTTTTGTGTTTAGACGTCTCATTATATGAACAATTTGTCTACAATTCAATTAAGTATGTATAAAACACAACATTATTTCAAATATAACTCATAAAATGTATACAAATATTATAAAATATCCTGAGAACGTTAGTAAAAGTCATAGGTCTTTGTCAGAGTACCTTTATATTACGATGCGATATTGGGAAGTGATTCTTACAGATGGGAGGAAAATGCTTAAAAACCGAGCAATAGCGAGGTTTATAATTTCGGATATTCTGTAAATCACTTCACAACCGTGCGTTGAATATTATTTTTTGCGCGATGGTGTTTTCGAATTAATAAATAATAGTAAAATAATAACATATTTATTGGAAATATTTGCGTTCATTATTAACAATTAACTAACGTTAACAGTGTGGGTAATGTTTATTAGTTGAAACAACAGGAGGCCTTGAGAAGAATTATTATTGATAGCATGGCCGCAAATACGTATTTATTGTATTATATTGTTTCAAATAAAGTTCAGTTCTTTTAAAATGCAGTATTTTGTTTCGTATAATATATATTAACACCACCTTTTGGATATATTTTGTATATTCATAGTATACATAGAAGGCAGTGGTTTACTTCCCTCACGCTTGTTTGTAATATGTAACATTACAGTATAAAAATATATATACAGTCAATATGCCCATTTCACCAATAAATGTTTAAAATGGTCAACAAGTTTCTACAGCCAAGCTGTCATTCTCAAGACCAGATATTGGTCTTGAGAATGACAGCTTGGCTGTAGAAACTTGTTGACCATTTTAAACATTTATTGGTGAAATGGGCATATTGACTGTATATATATTTTAATATTGTATCACCAAGAAGATCAATTGTGTATTAAATTACAGTATAGTTATTTATTATAGTATAGTTATTTAGGTTGGCAACCCCGAAATGTGGAAGTTGAACTTTCAATCATGGTCGCCATTGCTGTAAGTACGACAAAACGCACTATCGTGCAAAAAAATAATTTCAGAAACAGAAATAAACTTGTTTGTTCGTAAATAATTAATTTCTAATATAGTTTATAAATGAACTGAATATAATGATGGTATTAGAAATCTGGCTATATTATAGTGTAACTAGCTTGTTAATATTCTCGAAGTTTCCGGATTCAAACCCTTCCTCACCAGGGGGAGGGGGATGCCTGGAAGGCGGAATTACGTTATCCCGATGATATGATGGGTGATAAAATAACGAAGTACTAGGAGAGTCCGTAAACCTAAACTTAACCTAAATTCCAGAACATGAACTATCACAGGAATAATTCAATTTAAGAAAAGTGTCCTGTATCTAAGCGGGAATCGAACCCGGAATCTCGTGATATGTAGTCAGAAAGTCTGACCACAAGATTATGAGGCTGATTGGATTTTAAATATAGTGTCTAATGATTTGTCTTAAAATACTAAAATAAGTTTATTTAAATTTAATGCTTAGAGTTTTGAAAATCGCGATTATACAGTTTCATCATCTTCCGCATCAAAATTGACGAACTTATAGCCCAGGGACGATAGAAGTAAACTTATTGATCGTTGTATTTCAAAGATATATAAATAATGGGACATAGGTTAGCTATATTGAATATGAATACCCGGCCCACGCAAGGATTGTCCTGTTATTATTGACTCTCTGTAATTTTCCAACATTACATAAGAGTTTTCTAAGAACATATTATAATCCAGTTGTCATCTTCAAAAAGCTATTCTAAATTTTTTATTTGCAGGTTACTAGGTAATTTGTCTATATGAAAGGAAGGAAACTAGTTAAGACGAAGAGCATTAATTAGTATTTTTATTTGATGACGTTCCTTAATAGCTCAAGTCATTAGAGTCGCAGTTCAAAATATGAGCGTTAGAGCATCGATAAATTTAGCTCAGTGGTATTTCATTTCAGGGTTGAGGTTATTTTACATGCCCTAAATTCATCGACCCCAGCCAGATTTGAGTCTGGGTGCATCAGAACCAGTATAGGACATCGTGACCACTAGTCCACCAGGCCGAGAAGATAAAGAGCAGTTAAATCAATTTAGTATTACGAATAATCTTAAAAATGTAACTTTTCTCCGTGGATATATAAAATGTTTAATTCAATATTAAACAATTTTTTTTTGTTTTTTTCAAATGCCCCAGGTTTGTCTTTCGACATTCCTGGTTTCTCTCCTGGCATGGCGAACTTGTAACCCACTTCTGAGGTTGGGGCGCCTGGAAGGCGGGGTTACGTTGCCCCGATGATATGATGGGTGATGATGATGATAATGGTGCGCCAGGAGAGTCCCTAATCCTAACCTTAACCTAAGATGAATATGAATGACGATGATTGCGATGGCCATATGATTTCGGGGACCGTTTGGGCCTTAAAGTTTTCCTGACATTTGTCTTACAGGTGAGGAAAAACCCCGATAAAAACCTCACCCAGAAAAACTGTCCCGACCGGGGATCGAACCCGGGCCCGCTGCGTGACAAGACAGCACGCTACCCCGATACCACAGCGGTGGACTTAAACAAATTGTGTAGCTCTTCAAAATTATCAAGATGTGATAACCTAGTATTGGGAAGCAAGGAGAATAACTTTGTTGTTAACTCCAGAGCATTAACTACATACATATAAGCAACTTCTTTATTAACCATTGTGCATGTTAAATATCAATATAAATAGGCCTACTTGGCATTTAATATGTAATAAAATCCAACGATCTACGTCACGTTTGAATCTATTTCAAGTCCCTTGACTCCGAATTACTAATATGTTTTCCATTAATATTCACATTGTTTTTATAATATATTGGCCGACTGCCCGGCGTTGCTCGGATATTTATTTGCCACAAACCTTTTAGCGCCAGTCAACTTAGTTATCCCGAAAATTATTGATTGAACAAAATTCTCGGTCAATTTTTGGCATTTTAGCCGAGCGGTTAAGGTAGGAAACCTTGGCGCAGAGCTACGGAACTTGCGCTGGTTTGAGTCTCCATGGGGGAAGAAATTTTCTCATGGTATTTCGGCCAGTATGGGACCGGTGCCCACCCAGCATCGTGAGGCAATTGGGTAGCTACAATAAGTAGCGGCTCCAGGTTGAGGAACCAGCTATAACGGCTGGGGGACTCGACATGCTAACCACATGTCACCCCTACTCTGGCTGTTGATCATCTACCTCTGTGATTGACACATGTGGATGTGAAGGGCCAGCAGCCGGCTGGTAAAAGGGCAACCGCTGAAAAGTGGAAAGACCCTCAATCGGAATTTTTCACCTCAGATCTGTTAAAGGGTGCACTAAGGAATACAGAATCAAGAACACAGAAATGAGACAGGAACTTGAAATATTTGCAATAACTGATAAAATAGATACATATAGACAAAAATGGAAGCAACACATAAACAGAATGAATGAAGATAGATATCCAAAACAAATAACAAAATACAAACCTAAAGGCACCCGAGACGTGGGCAGACCTAGAAAGAGATGGGCTGAAGTCGGAACGGGTCAACGGACCTAATCCATGAATGCAGATGATGATGATGATGATGATTTTTCACCTCTTTTCATTCCTTTATACAGATGCGTCATACTTGGGTTTAAACCACATCGGGAGTGTCACTGTTTATTTCAGTAGCCCCGAAAACTGTGGATTCATCACTAATATTGGTCCTTTATGGCTATTTGTACATGTCACTCCCCTTCAGACAGCTAATGATTCTAAAGATCAAACTTTGTCTTAAACATCCGTATTGTGACCAATGAGCTTAGTGATCCCGAAAACTGTAGATTAGGCACTAATAACGGTAATTTAAGATACATTATTTTTCACCACCTCATTCCCCATTAGGGGTATAGAGAACAAACCTGGACTTACATGACATCATCAATGAGCATAAAGACCCCGAAAACTATGAATTAGACACTAATATCAGTCATTTTCGTCATATTATTTTTCATCCCTTCTTATCTTATACGTACATTTGCTAAGCCAAACTTGTGCATATGTGTCATCTGCAAAGTGACCAATCAGATTAACGATTCTGAAAACTATGGATTCGACACTAATCGCGGTCAATGTTATATTTTTATTTCTCACCTCTTTTCACCCCCTCACCCCTATTAGGAGTGTTAGGGATCACAATTGTGCTTATATGTCATCTGCATTGTCTCCAATCAAAATAGCGATCCCAAAAATTATGGATTCAATCAGTGTTATCTTTTTTCTCTTCTTCACACCTCCCTCCCCGGAAGTTCTAGAGGGACAAACTTGGATTTAAATGTCATCGAGATTGTGACAAATCAGCATAGCGATCCCGAAAACTATGGATTCGACTCTAATCTTGTCTACTTTTTGAAATTTTATTTCTTACCCCTTCTTATCTCTTCCCGTTAGGGGTTCTATGGGTCAAACTTGAGTCATAAATGTCATCGAGACTGTTCACTACTCAAATAAGTGACACCTGAAATCATGGCTTCGACACTAATCTCGGTCATTTTGGACATTTTATTTTCCATCCTTTCTCACCCCTTGAGGATGCAGGGGTCAAATGTGAGAGGTTTAATAGTGTAGCGCACAGAGTATTTAGCGGACATACCTGGGTATGTGAGGTAATTGAATTCAAAGGGGTTTGCTCAGGGTTTTGAGTTGAGTACTCTTTCTGTCATGGGCGATCGGCGGTGGTGGAAGTAGAATTAGAATGACACACACTGAAGGTTGATTCATAAAAAAGGACTTTATTATGTTAGGATCACCATAACTCTGACTTGTTTCACATCTGACGATCATGATTATTTTCGCGTGACATACATTTATTCCGATTATGGCACGTCTTATGGTGTGTCTAAGTTACATCGGGATAACCAAGAATAAGTAGGTCTTTATATACATGTAATTATTAACACTTTTACTGTTAATTGGTTTAATCGCGTAATTAACTATATCATATTATGAAATATAACTAAGTCGTTTTCAATATATGTAGGGGCCTATAGGCAATATTTACAGATTCTAAGTTCAATTTTTATAAAAAATAAATATTCAACGTTTTTCTATTATCATCCACTCGTGCGATCGAATCCGCGAGAACGCACACTTTCGTGGTTTGCCTTTCGCGTCTTGATGTCAAGAGAGTTACAAATTCTGGTGCAGTCGATAGGCCTATATAGGCCTACATATAATTTATATGACATAAATGAAGGTATGTATTAATGTATGTATGTGTGTATGTGTTTGTGTATGTCTGTGCCGGCATAATTCTCGAACGCCTGGAGCAATTTCAACCAAAATTGATATAGGCCTACGTATAAATTACAATCTGGCAACATGGCTATAACCGTAGGGGGGCTCATTTGAAGCGAAAATTTAAAAGTCGTTCTAGCAGCCGCAATTTCCTTTCGCAGCGAAACTCGTTACATGCCTTTTAAGTAAAACAAGAAAGGTATTCTCCAAAAATCAGCAAAATCCGACTATTAGGAATGAGGGTTTAACTGAAAGCTCTAATTTAAAACACTGCTCTAGCGGCCGACATGTTTGTTTCCTCGTAACGTAACTGTATACATAAGATTTATTTAACATTCCGTAAAACACAAAATTGGACCTGCCTGACGGACTTTTTTTTAATCATAGGCTTACACGTGAAATATCATAGATGATATAGAACCTAGGATATTATAAATAAAGTAAAGCGTATGAAAACAATTCCACTACAGGCCTTAAAGGGCCCTTGGTTTTGTAGAAGATAAAGTCTGCCATCTTTCTAGATAATTGGCAATGTTATATTAACCGGGTTATCAGCCCAGCGTGACGCCCACTTTTATCCTCAAAATATAGTCTGGTTTTCATTTATCTTAGAGGCTGAGTCGACGCCACGGCTATGGGGCAGCTAGAAGGTTTTGGGCAGTTTAAAAATCCTGACCCAGAAGGATTTGAACCTTCAACCTTCCGGCTTTTAGCGAATTGTCTTAAGTAACTCCGCTACGGCGCGGCGTGCCTAAAAACATACATTAATAATTGACATACATACTCCATCCATCGTAATTCTGCCCGAAGGCAGGTCCTTCACTGCAATCATAGCATTTTCATGCTATGCTTGCAGCTTTACTAGGGAATTGTAGGTGTGGTAGTTTCCCGTTGCTTTCCACACCGGTGAAGGATGATGATAATGATAAGAATGATGATAATGATGGCCATATGATTTCGGGGACCGTTTGGGCCTTATAGTTTTCCTGACATTTGTCTTACAGGCGAGGAAAAATCCCGATAAAAACCTCACCCAGAAAAACTGCCCCGACCGGGGATCGAACCCGGGCCCGCTGCGTGACAAGGCAGCACGCTACCTCCAGACCACAGCGGTGAACTGACATATGTATTAAGAAATAAATATGTTCATAATATTATGAAAATAAAAATTCAATCAAAGTTATACAAAGAATGAATGTCACGTACAGTACGTATTTTAGGTCATGTGTATTATCATACAATTTTTCTACACTTAACCTACATTCCGCTGCAAAGCCACATACCCAAATAGGTATAATCAATTAAATACATTTGATAGAAGTTAATATAGGCCTACTCGAATACAATGAAATGTATTCAAATAAAAAGGATGTAATTAAGTAAAAAGCAGTTTCGCAACAACCATTTCAGTTATTTTTGTAACGGCTTTTATAACTGCGGAAGCTTTTTTTATTTTCTTTTGTAACAACGTGATTGAATTTTTGTAAAGTGAAAATAGGTAAAATATGAAGCTCTAGGATATCCGAGGTGTACCAGGTACCTGGCTAAGGTCGCATTGATCCACGTGCTGAAACATGGAAGAAAGGTAAAAGGTCATGACTCCGGCAGTTCTTTACATCTTTAACAATCTGAATAATGCATATTATATTATTAATTCTACAGAGTAGAAACGAACGCTACTGATAAACATTCAGTGGTTGTTCAGGAATGTTAGTTCAGAGTTTTGATTTAATCTCTTCAATCCCTTTGTATCCTACATGATATATGAGTTATTAAATTTCTTTCTCAATCTATAAATAACTCGGTGTGGTGAATTTTATAATTATGTTACATGGCGGCTCTGTGACACAAGCAGTAAGACGCTTGCCTCTCACCGTTGGGGTCCCGAGGTCAAATCTCGGTCGCTCCATGTGGGTTTCGTGGTGGACGAAACGGAGCTTGGGCAGGTTTTTCTCGGAGTTTTTCCCGTTTTCCCGTCACAATTTCATTCAACCATTCTCCGTACTCATCAATTTCATTTCATTTCGTTCATCTGCTCCTATGATGGTGCGTCAGGCGTGGTTGGTCCGCCCCTTGTCATTCACAGACCTCTATATATAGGGGTTCTTATCATCTCTGAACCTGACACGAGTTGAGGCTATTTATTTAATTTAACAATGCTTCATATTTCAACTTTATTTCTAACTGTTAAGGTTAGATGGCAGCATTGTATCAATCGTAAGAACTTAATAGATAACTATCTATACCCGTACATCTCCACGAAGGATAAGGATCCTCCCTTGCGAAAATTTCTTAGAGAAGCTAATATAGTTACGCAAATTTTCCTACAGATGTCATCGAAAAAGAACTATTAAATTTTGTTCAGAGGCTCAAATTAAGCTTGAGCTAAGAACAACTTTTGCTTTCAAAATAAATTAATGTTGCTTTGTGTTCAAAATATATATTGGACACGAGAATTACATTTTATTTGTTATGATTCCACTTCAAGACTGAAGAGAATAATGAACCATGGTATCCGATGCGTTATTACAGAGTACAGCATATATGTCAGATAGTAACACCAGAATTTCCAGTATACCATTGTAACATAAATTAATTTAATATATTATTATTTTGCCAAACTTTACAATCTGTGACGCGACTTTTTTAATCCCTTCATAAACTCCTGTCAAGTTTTATTCCAAGGGTTTCATTTTTCAAATTATTTTCCACCATTTACAATGACTTTTACATGTTTTCTAACGATTAAGACCCCCAAACTTGGAGCTAAGAATAACTTTTGCTTTCAAAATAAATTACTATTATTTTGTGTTCAAAAGATTAATTAAAGACGAGAATTAAATTTTATTTGTTATAATTCCATTTCAAGACTGAAGAGAATAATGAACCCGTGGTATCCGATGCCTTATTACAGAGTACAGTAGTCACATAATAACTAGAATTTCCAATATATCATATAATATAAATTAATTTAATATATTGATTTTTGGCTAAACTTTACAACCTGTGACGCGACTTTTTTAATTCCTTCATAAACTCCTGTCAAATTTTATTCTAAGAGTTTTATTTTCCAAATTATTCCCCACCATTTACAATGACTTTTACATGTTTTTAATGATTATTTGAATATATTTCTTCACGATATTGAACTATTGTATATGAAGATATGACAGCCATATTGATTTTAACGAATATTCTATGTTCCAGTACAGCCAACATAAAAGTCTGTACTAATTAACTTACACTAAATAGAATTAGAGCGCATTCTTTCACAGGTTAGAGTACTTAAATCACCTTAGGTTAGCTTTTAGGTTGGTCTTTCATATGTTAGAGTACTTAAATTGCGTTAGGTTCGTTCGCGAC
>JASPKZ010002706.1:2500-5000 GCA_030220185.1 Diploptera punctata | reverse complement strand
TTACGATTGCATTAGCTGCATAAGATAGCGTGTGATCCGGGATAATTGCAGCAACTGACCTAGTTACTTTGCGGTCTGACAAAAGATGCAGATGCATTGCTTAATATCCACATGTTCGTTAAACTGATTTCTCATGTTTTCTAGCGTAGACAATCAACTATTAACTTTATATATTGTCTCGTGTCAGCGTTTTTAAATAACTATTTTGTGTCAGAACTAATATATATGCCCGTTAAAAAAAATAGATACCAGTAAAACTTTGGATAGAACATTTTTTATAACAAACATGATAGTCTGTAGATAGCCTAATATCCGAAAAGGATAATAATAATATTTCATATATATCCATCCATAGTAATTCTGCCCGAAAACAGGTCCTTCACTGCAATCATAGCATTCTCATGATATGCTTGCAGCTTTACTAGGGAATTATAGGTGAGGTAGCTTCCCGTTGCTTTCCACACCGGTGAAGGATGATGATAATAATGATAAGGGTGATTATGATGATGATGGCCATATGACTTCAGGGACCTTTTGGGCCTTAAAGTTTTCCTGACATTTGTCTTACAGGTGAGGAAAAACCCCGATAAAAACCTCACCCAGAAAAACTGCCCCGACCGGGGATCGAACCCGGGTCCGCTGCGTGACAAGGCAGCACGCTACCTCGAGACCACAGCGGTGGACTATTATATATAATATATATATATATATATATATAAAGCTGTGGTCTCGGGGTAGCGTCGCTATCTCGTACTCCGCGGGTCCAGTTCGATCTCTTGTCGGGACAAGTTTCCTGGGTTGAGTTTCTTTTTAATTTTTCCTCATCTGAAAAAAAAACAAATGTTGGAAACTTTAAGGCCCAAACGGTCCCCGAAACATCATCTGGGCATTATAATCACCACCATAATTTTCGGCATGTTTAGTATGAATGTGTGTGTGAATCATGTGTTTCGCCTTAATGCTGTGTTGTCTCAAAGGAAGCCCTGACATTGAACTGATCTCTCTCATTTGGTGAGGGCCTTCATGTCCTTATTTGGTCAAAAAAAGTACGTATGTGATCCATAGTTAAAATCCCTCTCCCGACAGGTCGGGTCACTTGAAGTCCGGATAGAATGTGGCACGTAGAAGTATCTATAAGGCGAGAGATTAAACTGCGTTATATTTATAAACAAACTACCTCACTGATACTTTGGAACTCGTAGGTTCAACTCGTCCTATTTAGACGCGATATTAACTTCCACATTAAAGTGTATATAAATAAGAAAGAAATAAAAGTGCTTATAATTAAGATTTGTGAATGTAAAAAGTTCGAAGATTATACAGTATGCTCATAAAGTCCCAGTATATTTTTTAGGATAACGTAGTCTAAATAAAACAAAAATTTATAATTTAATATCTACTACAAAGTCAGTATTCCACATGACCTCCAACAATTTTAAAGTACATTTACTAACGACGCACTGTCGCCCGAAAAACATTCACCAACATACTCTCTGTAATCATTTCATTCGCTTGGCATATGGATTCTTTCAATACTTGCATATTAGGAATCTTGGTTCTGTACATCTTTTATTGCTTGATGAACCCTCAAGCGAAAAAGTCCAGAGACGTGAGCATATCATGTTATGCAAGTGATCCATAAACTGGAAGCCGAAGATTGCGCACAACGACGAAGCTACAGACCAGGATAACTTAATGGACACATCATCTATCACCAACGAAGACATGTTTCACGTTTGTGGACATGTTCATCAATATAATTGTCGTATATGGGCTAACGAGCTGTCCAATGAAATCTTCAAGTGGGAAAGGCATTCACTGAAAGAGAGTGTTTGGCTTGGTTTGACTAAGGCCGGTATTCAAGAACCAAACTTTTCGCGAAGAGCGACTCTCATCCCATCTCTTCGTGGTTAATTATGTAGGTCATTCAGAACCTAATCTAATCTTCTCACTTTATTCAACATCAAGTGTTAACAAGATATTTATTTAAAAAAATTCCGGGAACAATTTAAAAATGCGAGCCTCAGCTTACAGAAGACGGATATGGCATGAAAGAGCTTGGTTCTTGAATACCGGCCTAAATGAAAAGTTTCCGGCCCATACATGTTCGCCGAGAAAACAATCACGAGACATGTATCTTGATATGTTTACACAGTTACTGCAAGATGGTATTATGGATACAGTGGCGTTGCTACAATATGGATCATCACACTTCGCTCTGACAGTGTACATCAGTATCTCAATGACATTTTTTCTCAACAGGTGGATTAGAAGGTCACTATTCGTATTTTGGTACCGCGT
Source organism: Diploptera punctata (assembly GCA_030220185.1). NCBI lineage: Eukaryota > Metazoa > Arthropoda > Insecta > Blattodea > Blaberidae > Diploptera > Diploptera punctata. The sequence goes on along the minus strand of JASPKZ010002706.1, from coordinate 2,699 downwards.
TCGCCAGGCCTCGCATCTCTGGACTTTTTCGCTTGGTGCCACGTCAAGAAACAGGTGTTCAGAACCCATGTCCCTTATCTGCAAGTGCTGAAAGAACGCATACGCCAAGCGAGTGAAATGATTGCACAGGATAAATTTGGCGAATGTATTCCGGACAACAGTGCGCCGTTGGGAAACGTGTTTTGAGATTGATGGAGGT